>VZRN01000634.1:3328488-3354633 GCA_013397935.1 Dasyornis broadbenti | reverse complement strand
AAAAAAAAAAAAAAGCTTCACTTTTAACCTACTGATAGGGTTTGATTAATGGACATCAGATTATCTAATGATGTACTTCTTTTGCTTTCTGTTGTTTTTTTTTTAAAGTAGTTTTCAATAACGTTTAGAGAAGATGTGGCACACTGGCTTCCAGTTGCATGTAAATCCTGGAAAAAAATCCTAATCCTTTGGGTACTGACACACAATAGCTGACACATCTCATTTCCAATTCCGGGACAATTTAAAATTTGACAAATTAATTCATACCTAATGTATACAAAGCCCTTTGTTGTTTGCTTTGGAGTCATCACGACGAGAAAATTCAGCAATTCTTTGCCAAAAAAAAAAAAAAAAAAAAGCTTATCTGTAGTTTACACAGATTTACCAAACATACTAATTGTGCAAATTTAGAATAATGCTGACAGTAATGCTTCCTATTGTAAGCAGAGGTCTTTAGTTTTATTACAGAGCACTGCAATACCAAAAGGAATTGGCAGCTCCATTGGAAAACTCTCCATTTTTATTTTTGCCTACAACAGTTCTTTTGGGGATGAAAATTGTAACTGAAATTTCCTGGCAAAGAATTCATTTCTACCGTTTTAGGGTTTTTATAGGAAAAGGTGAAGGACTCAGAATAAGTGGGTTCTTTTCATTGGTAGGGGAAAAGACCCCAGCAAACTTCATTTCATTTCAATGTTTAGGGGTTACCTTGGTTTTTTCCCTAAGGCAGAGAAGCACTTAACCAACTCCCTCACCTTGAAAACAAAACCCCAACAAAACACCCAAACCAAACAACAATTAAAAAATTGCTTTAAAAAGTGTTGTAAAGATGAATCTGATTATAAGAAGTATTAAACATTTACATCCATGAAAATGTGTTTGATATTCTGAAATTCAGTCAACAAGACACAGAACAACTAATTGTAAATACACATTGGATCAGGAGATAAACTGTTCCCTCATTTTTATATATTATACTCTAATATATAAAAATACTTTTGAGGCAACATTTTTCAGAGTAGCATGTCAGTATCCAGAGGAGTAACGTTACTAGAGACTCGTTGCACATCTTGCCATATATATAAATAATTTATCTAGTACATAGACTGTATATTTTTGTGTAATTTTTTTTTTTTTTAGTCATTTAACTTATTTTATCTTACTTGTGTGAACTTGTGGAGAAAACGATTCTATATACAATATACAGTAAAATGCTAGTTACATGATTAGATTTGTTTCATACGGTGTAACAATAAAGGAAAACCTTTGCCTTCAAAGTGATGTGTCACACAGTCTAGTCTAGATTATTTCCCCCTGCAAACTCAATGCATGCTTGTTGCACTCCTGAGCATTGCATCTAAGTTATGGGTAGTGCTGGCAAAAAGGATTATTTCCATATGGTGAAGCAGTCAGTGCTAAAATAAACAAACAAACAACAACAACAAAAAAATAGTTAAAGGAAAGAACTGAGTCAAAGTGTTTGAAGTAAAATACGCTGTGTCTTTGTTTTCCTAAGACGTGCTGTATTCTGAAGTGTAACTTAATTCTAAAGAATAATTAGGCTTGTCTGCCTGGCCAGACAGAGCCTGCAGAGCACCTGCTCTCCCCGGGCCGGGAGCTGGCCGGATGCAGGTCATTTAGCTAATTAGCATGGCAATGAGCCCATGCTAATAGGACCTGAGGGCTTATGGATGTTAGCACAAGGCAGCCTGACACAACATCAGTTGTGTGGAGCTGAGCCCAGCCGGGGCTGGAGCAGAGCACTCCCTCTGCATCCATGGCCCCGCTGTGCCTGGATCTGTTGGGGTTTTTTGGGAGAGAAGGGAAACTTGGCTCTGCTGTATCCTGAACAAGCTGAAATCCAGTGTGGGACCCCATCCAGCCCCAAGTTCCACTGTTCCCCTGCTTCCAGCACGGTTGAGCCACAGGCAGAGACCTAAACATTTCCATGGATAATGGTTGATTAGCTCAAGGTTGTTCGAGTCAAGCTGACAAAGGCTGAGGTTTTAAAGTTGGACAATTCACACTTGGCTTTATTTGATTTCTCATGTTTTCCTTTTGCAGGTTTAATACCGACCCTTAATCAATGATGAGCAATTAAATGATCACACTGCAGTTTACTACCCTTATTTAGCTGGGTAAATAAACGGGAAGGAATTGGTTTGTGCAGACACAAAGTAAAGTTGAAGGCAAAGATTTTATTTGGTATACATAGGAAAATTGTGTATAACTTATGTTATCCCTAGTGAAGAAAGAGATTGACGATTTCTTGTAAATATTTGAGTTTGTATTTCTGGGAAATCTCCCTGCTCTATGGCATACTACAGGATCTGAGAGTGAGCAGTGTGTGTCTGTGTATTGAAACAGCCCTAACCACACTCTACAAGTGATGCAGCTGGACATCATATACTACAGTCCAGCAGCATTTAAAGTCCAGTAAATTTGCAGTAGTTCTATTTCAGGTTTCTGTACAGCATGTTGTCTTGTTAATTACAATGCTTATTAATAAACTAGATCCACAAAAGCAGTTTTCTCCTTTGCACTGTTTTCTTTGTGTTTCTGAAACATAAGTTGTTTAAAAGTATTGCCCCAGCTACGCTTTTCTCCCATTTTCAGCTTTCCAGATTTCCTTTTACTGTGAAGCCCCAAACTGTCAGAAAGTCAAGAAAATTTAACTTTATTTGCAGTTGCTTCATGCAACTGAGTAGCAGGCTTTTGGTAAGCAGTAAAAATATTCACACACAGTATGTACAGCAATTGAGATTAATATGATCAGAAATATCTTCCATTGCTGTGTCATTTCTCTTTGTACCAAGCTCCCTCCTTGCACTATGCCTCTGATGCATTTACTTATAGAAAATCATTATGAGCTGGAGGCAGGAGTGTTTATGGTATTTGCTTTGTTAGAAAATAAGCTATTTCTAATTGAGAGAACATGGTTAATGAGTTGTTGCTGAACTAAAGGGATTATCCTCTCACCATGAATGTGATATAAAGAAATAACCATCAAACGAGGAACTAATGAAACAACATTTTATGCATTTTTCCATCTTATTTTAGTCCATATTTAAAGAACAACTCTTGTTGGCCTGATGCTAAGGCAGTAATATCTTATTCTTTGATGCAGTTATGCCTTTGCAAGCATAGCTTTCTTGTCTGCAGGACCCTTTCAAACAGGAAAATATTATTTATTTTGTCATCAAAACTGTGCACAAGTGTATTCCCTTACTGCCAATATCTGCTGACACATCAGTTGTTATGCTAGATAATATATTCAGCCTCCAAATTAAGAAAATGGATGAAAATTTATGGAGCTGAAGGGTTTCACTGGTTTGGATGGAGTTCACAATATTTTGCAGGGCCCCCTCAGGAGGCACGGAAACTCTGGAATTTCACAGAGATCTGGCAAAGCAATGATAGAGCAAGGCTGAAATGTGCAGTACCTGAAGAAGTGCGTGATTTTGTCATCAGTGTCGCTGCAGAGCTGCAGGGGAATTGCAGGACTTGTGCTCCTCGGGACTCATGGTTTTGCTGCCCTCCCTGCAGACACGGGGAACACCTGGAATCCTGCTCTGGCAACGTGGAAATCCCTGAATCCCAGGGATTTGCTGGCAGCCCTACAAAGTGCCGTATTTTCACCAAAGCACTGCAGCACTGGGGAAGGGCTGGTGCAGTGCTCGAAAGACTCCTCTTGCCTGTGGGATGGGCTCCAGCCCCTGCCAGGTAGGTTGGGGTGAGGTAAGGGCCTGCTAGAACATGCACGTGGATTTGTTTTAAAAAAGAACATTTGTTTACCAGCAGCAGACAGCTTTGGAGATGTGCTGCCCATGTGATCTTTTAGCGTTCTTGCCTTTTCCTCAGGTTTCTCCAGGTGGCCTAAGGACTGGGCTGGAGCTGGAGCAGCAGTGAGGCTGCTCTTCCTCAGAAGTGCCACGCGTCAGGCAGAAGAGGAGATGAGCCAGAAGGTGCTTTCTGCAGCAAACAGAAGACAGCTCTCCTCCCCTGAATGGTCACGAAAGTCATATTTTAAGAAGGTACTTGTGGACTCTACTTGCACATAAGTATTTCTCCAAGATGTATTCCTTGTGTCCTGGTCTTTGCATTCACATTCCAGTATGAAAGTACAGCCTGTCTGATAACTGCAGTGAGACTAATAATACATTTCCACGTGTAATTTTATTATTTTAATGATTTAGATATATATTTTTGGTGCTAATTTAATGCTTAAAGCTAAAGCTCTAACAGTAGATTTGTTCATGATGGGAAAGCTATGTCTTCATATTTAATTCAAAGCAGAAACTAAAATCTGTAGTTCCATACATTCTGCTTTTCTCTGTGGAATTGATGCTACCTCTTCTCACTCTTTTTCTCTCCTAGGATTAAGAAGTCTGTGTTTATAAAAAGAGAAAGTTACTGTGTACATCCATCTAGGAGACAGATGAACGAGGTGCCTGGCAGCTCTGTACTAGATTTTAACCCATAGCTGTAAGCCACCAGCTGTGATGTGTTCTAGAGCAGATGAGTAGGATGTGCTAAGAAAACAGGACATTTTATAAGGCACTGAAATTAAGTTATTCATTGCCACTGCAGCTGTTAGGCATGTAGTAAAAGAGTTGATTAACATAATGAGATTAAACGAAGAGAAATTGCTTTTAACCTGTGCTTGGCTTGAGTTGTTGTTCAGTTACCAGAAATGATAAAAGGCTGTACCCAAAAGCTTGTCTCAGCTTTCCAAAGTTTTTGATAAAGGATGTGGGGTTATTCCTCTGTGCTGTGTAGATCAAGCTCCTATGGTACTGAGGGAACCTAAAATCAGTCTGAAAAATGAAGTGGTTGTAAAAGGGGTGAGTAGGTAGGGGGAAAGGTGACTACTTGGAATACTTTTGGGAAAAAACCTTAAAGACACAGGCAAGCAGGAAAAATGAGCAACCTTCCCAGCTAACAGATACACTGAGATACTCTGGGCTCTCTGCAGACCTGCAGTGCAATGCTAATTTTATTCATTAGCATTTTACAGATACATACAAATTTTGGTTTGCAAATCAATGTAATCAAGATCTGTAATGACAAAGGAGACAGACTTGGAATACTTTGAGGCCTATTTAAAAAGGCTCTTTCCCCAGGAAAACTAACAGGCACCTTTCTAGAAAATACAAAAAGACTCTTGCTGTTGCTGTGCAAAAGCAAATGCTTTCAAGTGATTCTAACTGGAGAGACCAGAATGGAGCAGAATGGTGTAAAAACTGAAATTCAGTGAAACAAGAAAGACATATAATCAATCTACATACAAATATAGACGCTCCCAATTTAATTATCATTGTTTCCAAAGTTCGTCTCTGTATGAGAGACAAATGCCACCATTGGGTACCACACTAATTACTGTATGCAATCTAAAAATATTCATCATCTTCTGGAGGCGTGCACAAAGTCGGAGCTTCCTGCCTTGGCACATCCAAGTTGATGTTTGTTTGTTTTAATTGCAGCACAGACATTTAGCACCGGGCCTGCCTGGGAACGTAGGAAATGTAATGTGAGGCCCTGACATCTGAAAAGATTAGACTGTCTGAGCTGACTGGCTCAGGAAAATGATGCTGGGGAAATTGGCAAAGAAAACAAGACTCTGAAATTCTAAACAAGCGTTTTAGATGCAGGAAGAAATAATCCAAAGGGTCATATTTGCAGCTTATGTGCTGCAAATAGTGTGCTGCACAGCTCCATCCGTATAAAGCAAAATTTTCACACTGAGGCATGGTAAGATTGAGCCTCTTTGTTAGCTGGATTCACTCTCCTGCAATGATTGCACACAATCAATCTACTTGGATTTTTAAATGCTTTTTATCAGATTTCAGCCTATTGAATCAAAAATGTGTTTCTTGTCAGTGTAAAACTACTGAATATTAAAGAAAAGATAAAATTTTCCAGCCTCAAAGCTGTCACTTCAGTCTACAAAAGGCAGTTATTGAAGCCTATTACTGTTTTGGCAGTGCTTGTCTGAAATTCCTTCAAAATATGCTACTAAAATTCAAAGAAAGGACTACAAAAACACCAATATTGAAGATTTATGCTGTAAAATTTGAGTAAATTTGCATCTAAATGATTCAGTGAATATAAGAGAGGTAATGCAAATTCAGGAATCTTAATGTTTACTCTTTTTAGAACATCTGATGTGAGTACCTGAATCTAATTACAATGAAAGTAAATCTACCCACTAGGCTGAATACAAACAAACACATAAATATATACACATTTGCCTATTACATATGGGGAGAAAAAAAATCTTTCTGTGTGCTTTTAATTAGACACAATAGCCAAGGACAGCTATGTCACCCATCATTTTAGGGAGCTTTTTTGTCAAAGTTCCATGTCTAAAGCCTCTCTAAGCTGGGGATGGGGAAGAGGAACCTGCAGGAGTGATTCCTTCACTTTTAAAATTTCAGAATCCGCACATGTCAAGCTGAGGAGAGGGGGAAGCTAGAAATTAAGATTACATGTCTGCCTTTTAGATGGCTAAAATCAAACGAATCCAATCACAGTATTTGCATAAAGGTTTCTATTCTAAGTATGAAAAGAAGTGTGATGAGCGAATATCAAACACGAGAAGCCCAAGCCCTCTCCCCACCGAGCATGACCTGCCCTCCCAGGATGGTTTGCCTGCCAGGATGCACCTCGTTGTGTTTTGTCCTCCTGCCAGGTTCCTGTCACAGGGGTGTGAGAGGCTGACATTTGATGTGTGCAAAAGAACAAAGAATAGGATTTGTGCTAAAGCCAAATTGGCAAACATTTTTTTGTTTTCTTTGACAACTTTTGCTTAACTAGCACCAGAGCCAGCCGAGCAGAGAAGTGTGCTCCCATGGTGTGAGGCTGAATCTGCTTCAGAAGCCGAGTGCTGCTGCTGGGTTTCCACTTCCCTGTCTCCACCCCTCGCTCAATGCTGTGCTGGCACATCACTCTGTTCCGTGGCAAGGCCTTTGGAAAGCCAGCTGTGCTTAGGCATGTGCACCTCTGCCGCAGAGGAGCCAAACAGAAACATTAAATAATCTTTCTGTTTGTGCAGGGGAAACATCAAGAGGGGAAAAAAGTCTGCAAGAAGCATTGCCATAATGCAGAGAAACTGGTAAATGGTCTTGTCTCTTCATGAAAAAAAGAAAACTCTGCTGAAGTGGGACAATGTGTTTTCATGAGTTTATCTGTTTGTTAACTGCTTACCTTTGAGCAACCTATGGCTGCAAGAGAGCAAGAAAAGTGTTATCTCAATGAAATTGCTTTCCCACAGCATCATCTGTCACCTGGAGAGAGGTCACATGCAAAGAGCCCTTCAGTGAGGAGGTCATACGGGACTGACCCAGGCGATAGCACCAAGTCTCCTTTACTTGGGAATCTCTTGGAATGCCCTCATCCACCCTGTACAGGAGCACAGCCCTGGCAGTGCCATTTTGAACAGGGAAAGTACTAAAATCTAGTTTTCCATTCAATTGTTTCGGTATTTAGCAACTCCTTCTGTGCATATCTCAATCTCCTTCTCACTGGAGTTTCCCCAAGTTTACTTGGACAAAGTCTGCACCATTACTTTTAACAATTTTTTCCGAGTTACTGATTCATTACTTGCTGGACTGTGTCAACACTGCATGCTTTCCACATGGTCAGGAAGGAGCTGCCAAAAGCCCGTAGCTCAAAGCAGCTGCCGTATTCAACATATCTGTTTCACATGCTGCAGCATGTGCCACTAGAATTGGGACTTGTTGCCAGATTTGGCAACTTTCTCTTCCCAGAGGGGCTCTCAACTCATGAAATTGCCAGAAACACCAATTCTGTAAGGTCGTATTTGATTGTAGTTGGCAAAAAGTTAATTAAAGTAACACCAGCTGCAGTAATGCCAGTGGTAGGGAGTTTGTGGCAGATGCAACGAGGATTTTAGTCTGACTGAAAGCATCTGTGGCAGTGTTCTCCTAGTCAGTTCTTCAAGGATAAATGACCTGAGACATAAGTCAAGGACGGGAAATGTGCACAGGCAATAAAAGTGTGGGTGTTGGTGTGAGGGAAATAGTAATGTCAGAGTTACCTTTACCTGGTTCTCAGTTCAGCTGGGCAGAAATGTGCACAGTAAAGTAAATGTGCACTATGTATTTTTTTTTACATCTCTAAATCTTTTTCCCTCAATTTTAGTCTTTGTATCATAAACCTCTTTAACTGCTCAAAAATTTTCTTACTGTGAATTTTTCACCTTTTGAAGAAATTTTCCCCGAATCTTTAGTTGTTCATTGCTACCTTCACAGACCAAGTGTAACATGAAAATATCATAAGAACAGATATAAATTCCAAGAACTTCTACTTGTGATTTCAGTGCAGAAAGTTCATATCCAGAGTAGGAAAATTATTCTTTTATACAGCTACATTACAATTCTCACCTGGAAGTGCAGGCACTTGATAAAGTTACATATTCATATTGTATTTCACGCAGACTTTATAACTTGATTTTGCATTTCCTTAAGTGGAGTCTGTGGCGGCTGTAATAACTAAAGGGCTCACAGATTATTCTGTGCAGGAATGTGCCCGGTTGTGCTCAGTTTATGAACACTAATTTAAACAGGCTGAGTTTGTGACTATTGATTCCATAACTTTCAGTTACCATAAAGGCTTTAAAACTAAGTGATCAATTGAATGCTGACCCTCTAGAGAGGCTTTAGCTGTTCAGCATAAGTCTAAGAAGTTTTACATAAGTAGATTTTAACTATATTGCTTGATAAAAGAGCTGAATTAATCAAGGTTATTGTAACTTTGTTTATTTATTTATTTTTTTTTAAAGAAAGCTCTTTATTACAGTAGATAGTGTAGTAAAATTGCATTTTACTCCTGAAATGTGTTAATTTATAGCAGTATATTACTGTGGAAAATTAAGTGTATTGAAATAACACTGACAAAGGTGATTTGTACAAGCCAGTGCTACATCCCATGCTTCTGTCCTTAAACAGCAGAGGCAAAAAAAGGCTGGAGAATATCATAAAGTCTGGGCAATAACTTAAAATACTGTGGCAGTTTGTTCCTTCCTGGTCTTTCCATACAACTACCACAGTTTCAGCAACAAAAAACCCGATTTGAGCAAAAATGGAAACAGATGTACCTCTCAATTTCTATTTAAGGGAGCTTGCATTCTAGAGCAATTTAAATGAGATGCTAGAAATTAAGATAGCAAAAGTAATTGAGCCTTTCTAATTTTAATATAATTATCAACAAGTGAAATTAAGAGAAACCAGTTAAGCTGAATGCTCAAGGAAATGCAGTCAATAGGGAAACTGTCAACAAAGCGCATCCTGGTTTCTAAAGCTATCATGAAGTTTTAGGAGTTGATTTCTGCAATGGAATGAAATTAGCATTAAAATTTACATTACCATGATAACTTTTACAGTCAAGTTACACTGCCAGATGCTCCCCTTTGGGCTCTCTGTCTAAAAAACTCTACCCTTACAGAGATATAAATATTATTCTACTATTACTAGTTTCAACCTCGTCCTTGTTACAACTCCACATTGAATGGAAATCTTATTTCCAAACCCATTAAGAACACGTGAAGTTTTTACTCACGAGGGATAATAAAATTTTAATTAGTGGCAATTATCTCCCCTCCATAGCTGTCCCAGGAGGGTGCATGGGGACACCGCAAGAGCAGGGTTAGCAAGGGGCTGGGCAAACCCAAGGACAGCAGACACTGAAAGGGGGGTCAGGGCTACAGACTCAGCCTCGCTCACACGGAAGCTGTGGCTGCTGGAGGGCCTGGAGGTGAGGGACAGCAGAAGGCAAAGTTCCCTTGCTCCTGCTGAACACCATGTCCAGCTGTGCCCTGCAGAGCCGGAGCCCAGGGCTGGACACGCCTCTGCTCTGGCTGAGCTGGGCATTTCTCATGGGCCTGTGCAGTCTGTCAAGGACACCTGCACAATTAACAACGCTCACAGCTCACTGAGATTAATTGTGTCTCCCAGGAGCCACTTCTTTAACATGGCTGCAGAAATGGTCCCTCTTCAGAAGAGTTTCTGCAAAAGTAAATGTTTTGAAAAACTTTTCCTCTCCTTTGGATGCAAGCTGTAAAGTCCTCAGACTTTGCAGATGTGATTTGTTTTTCATTTGCCATAACTAACATTACTACTTGTCCCAGTAATTTTATTTGGCCTTTTCCCACAGCGATTTTCAAGCAGTATTTGATAATCCTTGTACTGCTGCATGAGAACAGTTCAAGATTTTCTCCAAAGCGATACTCATCACAGAGAAGGCAGAGAATATGAGTGCCTCGCTGTCATTTATTGCACAGAAAAAAGCAGTGCTGTGATTCTCTGTCATTGCATCCTCTGTCCAACCCAGGTTATTCGCTCTTCTGCATTATCGACATTGCGTTTTTCCTCCCTGAGAAACAGCAGTTGTAACAGGCTATTTCCAAAATGACAGCTTAAGAGACTCCGTGGTTCTCTAATATCTATTCAGAACTCTTGTCTCCTTGCAAATTTTCATTGCTGTCTTTAAAAGCAGCTTGTGAGAAAGGTAATACATTATTAATGCTACATGTCATAAAATAAAATAAATACTTACCTTTTGAAGAACCTGATCCGCTAATCAAGAGTAAATGAATGCATCTGAATTATTCAAAGAACCTCAAACAGTGCAACTTGTACTCAAATTGAATATTGTGAGTCGAATATGTGCAACATAACAAAAAGAATTCCCAGTCATATTAACTACTCCATTTTCTTAACAGGAAATGGGATTTTTATTCTTCTTTTTAATCAGTGTAAATATTTTGCCCACCTTGCAAAGGCAAAAAGGTCCAGGGCAGGATTGTGTACTTTGTTGCCTTTAAGCATCACCTAAATTAATGTTGATGTTGATGAGAACAGTTGTTGGGGCAGGTGTTGGGTGTTTCAAATGCTGCAGGTAGGACTCCATTCCTGAGCCCCAGAATTCTGTCCCAGCTCCCGGGGAGCTGCAGGTTGGCACTGGATAAACAGCTGTGCAAAGAACGGGGGAAATGCCACCACTTGTTGGGAGAAAGGGAGCACTGCTGAGCTGGCAGCGTTTCCAGCTGGTGAGTGACAGCATCAAGGGCAAGACAGGAATGAGATCGTAGGTAATTAATTAAAAACAGCTCCCGCAGCCAGAATTCGTTTCCTCCCTATTACAATCCATTCATGTCAATGAATTTTCTGGCAGTTCTTCAGGAATTTTTCACTACAGCACCCTGTTTTTCACAGCGTGGTGTTTATGCCATATCTCTCAAAGATATTTGCATTCCCCAGCAGTTTTCTTCAGGAAAAGAAAAAACCCAGAAGGAGCTGTGCCACATTTCTCAATGCATCTGCAAAAATCTCGTCCTTACAAATAGAAGGTTTCCAAGTCCTGGGTCATGGTCAGGTTGCCATTTCCTTTAGAGGTTTTTATTGAATCGGTTCTCCTGGATTCAAGCAGACCTGCCCAGGAGCAATTAGGAATGTCAGACTGGGAAAAGCAATGATATTCATCACAAAAAGGTAAAGCAACAAACAGGTCTAGGAGAATAGAGTCTGTGATTCTATTCCTCACTGGTTCTGTGATCCAGTCCCAAATCCTTGGGATAATCAAGGAAACTTCTCAGTTTCAGTTTGCCAATTCAGTAAATTCCTGATTTCCCAGTATTTCACTATGAACAACCTTTTCTCAGGGAGAAGACAGATAGGAGGAGAAAAAGACATCTTCAAGAAGACAAACATATTCCATCTCAAAATCTGAAAAATAGAAGGATGTTGTTTCAGACACAGTGCCTGTCCTCATTCCTTGGGGCTGGAGAGCTGCTGGAATGGTTTGGAAGAGCCCTTATGTGAGCCTGGAACCAAGGCTGATGTTTTCTGGGTTCTAATATCAATGTAACCTGTGTGCTGCTCGATAAATCACACAGCTATATTTAATTTAAACGACATCAACAACCTGGAAGTACTACACTTCTGAACAGGATTTGAAATTGCAGCTTCCATTTGGGAATCTGAGATTTGGCAGGCGTTCCTCGACCCATGATCCTATTACCAGAGATTCCAAATTAATGCTCAAATCAAGTAGCAAGTTTGAGACCTCAAACCTCATCCAATTCCTGTTGAAATCAATGGGATTTTTTCCATGGAATTTACTGGCCATCTGTTGAAACCAAATGTGCTTTGTATTTAGTGACAAAAAAGAGTAAAAAGCAAGAGAATTTTTTTTTTTTTTTTTTTTTTTTAAGGAAAAAAAAAGAAAAAAAAAAAAGATTTTTTTTTTTTTTTTTTTTTTTTTAATCTCAGATAGTATTTTCCCCAGAGAAAAGCCACAATCTGGAGCTATGGGATTTACAACACCCTTTTGTTCCATCCTGAAGGAACAAAATGTCTCCAAATACCAATATTCCCATTAGCTTTATGTGCCTTGTCTCTGGAATAAAGATATTTTATCTGGTTGTGATTCAAAAACATTGCAAAAATCTGCAGTAATCTTGAAGAAAAGCAACTTCTGCCTGGAGAATTTGCCAATTTCCTTCAGAGCTTAGCGTTAATGTAGGAACATTAAGTACACACTGAGCTCTTTTTCTCAGATTTAACTGAAATGCAAGAAAGAGTCACTTAAGAATTAATAAATTTTTCTACTCAACTTTGATCACGTTTACATGCCAGCACATATTTCTTTACAAATTGTTTTAAGCTGTATACTATATAAGTGATATATTCTCTCTATGTGTTTATAGACATACAGGTAAGCTCTTTTTCAATGTAGAGTGAGCAGGTCAAAGCAGAGGCAGAGAGAATGTATTTGTCACATCTTCTAGTCAATCTCATTTGTTTTTCCATCTGCATGTATTCATCATAAATCTAGTGAAACATGCTGGAATGCACTGGAAGGGCAGCCTCAATAATGTCAGGAGATTTATGCTGGCAAGACTAGATTTTAACAGCAGTATCACTTTCCATTTCAAGCCTGTGATAAAACCTCTGCTGCTGTTTGAGTGCTGTCCGACAAAACATTTCCTTGTTTCAGACGTGGCAGGGAGATGAATGATTGAGTTGGCAGAGTGCTGCAGATAAAAGGTTAGGAACATTCTTTATCCAGATTATTTTCTGAGTATAACTTGGAGTGAAATATAGATTACCCCATTTAAATCTTGAATCCTTATTCATACATTTTGCTGGGGGGGGTTGGAGTTTTCAGGACCTGAGTTATCAGAACCAAAATCCAGTGAAGTTGACCAAAAATTTTTCATCAGCCTTCAGTGGACCTTGAATCATGTACGAAATGAATAAGGTTTCTCTTACAGCAGTGGAAAGATATCTTTTCTTAATTTATTTTATATATTTTATTTAATATATCTCTCACTGCCATCTAAAAGAAAATGTATTTACTATGACTTAGTAAAATTAATAATTACTTTGAAGATTACCAACCTTTCCTCCTGTCTTCAGTACTTTGAGTATGCCTTGCCCTGCTGTTAGTCTCCTTCCCACCACCTTTTTCCTTTCAGACTATTCAGGCTGAATATTTAACCAAGCAATTTATTTGTGGTGTATTTTTCATACAAGAGCACCTCTGGACAAATAATTATAATTGTGTTGCAGTGCTATTCTCTGTTGGTGTGCTTTGATTTTGAGATCAGTGTCTGGCAAGTGTTGATCTAATCTCTGGTGTAGGCTGAATTTGGCAGCTGTACAGAAGGAGCTCTGTCTGGATGAAGGAACGGCTGCCTGGCACAGAATCCCTTTCCAGGATGAGTTTGGTGAATCCTGAGTGTGTAATTTGGAAGACATTCAAAACCTAATAAAAATCATTTGTAAAAAATGGTTTTAGTATAATATAGAGAACACAAAGCACTGACAATGTTGGGGGGGAATATCTCACTTTCCTGTCTTACCAGTCAGTGATAAAATATAATTGGCCCAGCTGTACAACATGGCACGAATCATTAGGGTGACATTATCCTGTCCTCACTCATTTCTTCCCTGCTGTATCTCCCAGGACTGAGGTGGGCAGCTATTTTTAATTCTGAGAGCTCTCATATGCCAGGTCCCACATGAGCGGGTGCTGTCCTCGATCTTCCTCAACATCTGTCACACCAGCAGCAGGCAGATGAGCAGATGTTCCAGACTGAAAAGCCAGTGACACCTGGAAATGCAGCTCATTTTCCAGGAACAAACAGCATCGCCCAGGCCCTGCAGTGACTGCATGGGGAGCAGCTGTCTCGGGGCTTTCAGGAGAGCTAATCCTGGGATCTTTCCTCATGTGCAGACTTAGCTGCAGCACGGGTTTCTCCAGCCAAGCCTGAATCAATTCAGGACCTACATCCACCCTGCAGCCACGGGTTCTTTGGGTCCTGTCACTCTGTAATGACGTGGGCAAAGTGGCAATAAACTCAAAAGTGGAGTAATTAGAAGTATATTAGAAAATGATGAGTGGTGTCTGACAGGTGAAGAGGAATTAATCGCCCATCAAAGAGCTAGAACAAAACTAGCAGAGAGTTCAAAGCATGGCTAAAAAGGTGGCTCTTCAGAAGGCTGCAGTTCATGTCTGGCATTCCTGGCCACAGGCTGCTGTCACTGCTTAGAGCTTAATGGGTTCAAGAGGACACACAGCAAATCCTCAGAGAAATCCTCAGTGGTTTTTGTTAAATATAGGAACGATGTCAGCCCAGCAAATGCTGAAGCTACAAATGGTTGGATGCTGAGAGAGGTGTAGGAGGAAGTACTGTACCCATTAGCATTTTCTTAGTGTCTCATTGAGTTGTGCCTTCCCTGGGCTTGTGTCCACTACAGCCTCGCTAATGGTCCTTGTTCACTGCCATCCCATCCCCTCAGGGTACTGAGCTCAGGTCTGGAGGCCAGTGAGCATCACCCTATCTGTACACACTGGTACAACCACAGAAGGATTGTTTGGTTGGTTCGAAGGAACACCTGGAGAGCATCTGGCCCACCCCACCATCCTTAGCAGAGCTAAGGTTTGACTGAGTTTCTGGAGCTTGCCTCGCTCAGCTCCCGTTCCAGCATCTCGCGCTTCTCCCTCTGAATTGTTTTTCATTTATAACTAATCAGAACTTGTTCATTTCATTGCATATTTGCTCCTGGTTCTGTGTTTTCACGGTGTCTGCTTTCCTGAGAACAAAGCTGTGCCGCTCAGTTGCTTCTAGGGGTTTCCAGAAGGTTCTGCAGCCCCCAGGCAGGCTGTGATGGGCAGGCTGTGGTCAATGGGTGACTCCTGAGTGGGGCTTGAATGAAGGGGCTGCAGGGGCACTTGGGCTCCTGGGGCTGTGGGAGCTGTGCCCTGGCAGGTGCGTGGTGCCCTCCTGGCAGGTGGGTGAGGGGGATGCCCGGGAAGGTGTGGGAGGCAGGGCCTGGAGCAGCTCCCCGAACACCTGAGCCGAGCTCCTGCAGCTCAGCTGTGTGTTGTGGCCAAACCCATCTTGCAGGCACAACGTTCACTCCTAGCAACAAGCAGACATGGAACTTCGGGGAGTTCTTTCTGTGACTTTGCCTTTGTTCTGTTCCTTACAGGCTGGGCTGAGCTGTGCTCCTGTCACAAAGCCTTGTTAAGGATCCAATTCTGTATAAACAAAAGGATCATCCTGAAAGAGTGACACTTAATATGGATGCCTTTATTCTGTCTTTGGGAGAGTCAGAGAAATCAGTTTGTTCAGCATTCGGAAGAGAAAACAAAAGTGTAATTTTATTGCTGTCAACAGCTGCTTGATGGGAAGAGCTAGAGGAGACAGTCATACCTTCAGGAAATGCACAGGGAAAAAGCTGAGGCACAACACACAACAAAACCAAGGATATTCCAGTTAGAGACAAGAATTTTTTTACCAAGGGAGTGGTCAGACCCTGGAACTGTGTGCCACTGGGGTTGTGGAATCTCTGACCTAGGAGAGGCTGGGGACTCAGCTGGGCAGCCTGATCTGCTTAGCCCTGCTCTGCTGCCTGGCTGAGCCGCTGGAGCTCCAGAGGTCCCTTCCAACCTGCATTATTCTGTGATTTTATGAATCCTAGTGGTAAGCCTATAATACAGCTCTTCATTACTACACATGCAGTAGATTTGAATAAAAGTATTAACAGAAATAGGCTGTGTGAAATTTGAATATCCTACTTAGCCTTTCCCTGTTTCTTTCTGCATGTTTTTCCTGATCATGATTCCCCTTACTGAAGAGGAAATATGTACTTGTAAGACTTCCTGAATGCTCCTGGCAGAAAAAAATCTCCCACAACACCGCCAAACCAATCTTCATTTTAAATTATAAATTTAATAATGTTAATTTTTTAAATTTACTGTTTGTTTTTTTTTTCCCCCTTTATGATCAGTGTCCAGGATTCAACATTTACATTGTGAATACAAGGGATTAGTGAGAGAGATTGTGTAAGTTTTGTTCTGGGAAAGCAAGAGAATAAAGATCAGCTCGGGGTGGTATCATTGCAGTTCCTCTTTGTTTGTGATGAAGCAGCTGACGCGGTAAATAGACAATATGTAACCTAGGAGCAGATTTATTATAAACTCTAACTCTTTCTGCCATGAGCTTCCTCAACACTTTGAGGTTTTGAATCTCAAAATCACATTAGAAAGATCTTTGCCAAAAGAAATGAATGGAGGAGCTTTGGAAAGACAAATAGAGCCTTAGATCAGTATGAGTCTTCAGGGATGTTATATTTTCCCTAAGATTAATTTAATATATTAGATGTCTGAGGAAAGAGCCTGAAATAGGGTAATAGTAGTCTCACAGAAGTAGCTACCCACTCACTCTGTAGGTGTTTCTAAAAACTTATAGGGCATTTTTACTTATTTAATAACTTCCTTTTCCAGCTTTTTTTCAGAGGGATTGTTACTAAAAGAAAATAGAAGTGGCTGTATAATGTGCCTTTTTCATCAGGCTGCTATCAGGTCTCGCATATACAGAAATTCTCTCTCCACTTTGTGCCAGACCCCAGAATATCTCTGTATATTATTAAAAAAAAAAAAAAAAATTAAAAAACCCAAAGAAATAAAATAGAGATATCTATTGTAGAAAGGTAACGCATTTTATTCCATGTTTAGTAGACAAAGAGGAGAAGATGGCAAACTGATCCAAAGCCGCCTCCTCTGTGCCACCCTCAGATCTCTCTTGTATCCAAAGGGTGCACAGGAGTCGTCCCTCACCTGATTTTTTCTCACAAGGAAACCTTTTCCCAGCTTTAATCATTCTCGTGGCTCTCCTTGGAAGCTGTTCAGGTCTAGTACATTCTTTGAGGTGGAAGGATCAGAACTGGGTGCAATAAGCAAGATACCCATGAATCACGGTTTGCTTGTGGTGCTTTGTGTCGCTCTACACTGATTCGCCTCTGCTTCGTCTTTCAGCCTGATCGTGAGCCGGTGTTTTCATGGGACAATTTGTAACATCCCCAGTGTCCAGGTCCTGAATTAGAATGGTCACCTCAGAGCCTGTTTTCTGTTCATATGAAATTGGGATTGCTCTGCTTAGCCAACATACATCACTTTGTGGTTTTTGCCATCGGGCTTTGCCTTGCAGTGTGGAGCTGCTCTAACTTAAACTCCTTCTGCAGCTCTTCACAGCTTTTTGTCCTTCCTCCCTCAGATGCCTTTCTATTGTTGAGCTACCACCCACCTGCCTGCCAGCTCTGTGCCGTTCCCAGCCTGTGAGTGCTCAGCAGTCCCAGAACTCCTCCCTGCAGGATGCCATTAGTGACCTCCCTCCTTCAGGAGGGCACATCAGCTATCGCCACATTTTGTTGCCTCTCTTTCAAGCCCTCATTTATCCATGACATTCCCTCTTATGCCACAGCTTCTCAGTTCCTTGCAAAGCCTTGATGGAGAAATTTGTTGAAAGCCTTTTAGAAATACATATAAACTTTTATTAACTGGATCACTTCAGCTGCACAGATGTGACCTTTTGGGACCATTTTTGTGTTTGTAAGGGGCAATTTCCTCTAAGGGGAGGCAGGTAGGCTCTCTCAGAGTACATGACTTTTGTCAAGGTGTCTGTTAATTTGTTTTTCCCTACAGTTTCCGTAGAAGTCTGACTGCCAGGCGAGTTATTTCTCTACATCTATCCTGGTATCCTGAAATTTGGTACCATATTTGTCCCTTCCCAGTGCTCAGTGATTTTAAGTCAATGGTTGTTCACTGCTGTGAGTGATTTTTCTATTTGACTTCCATTACAAGTCTTACATGAATATGGTTTCGTTTTTGTCGTTTGATATCGTTCATAATGTAAAAATGCCCTGGAATCTCCTCTGTAGGCATTTCAGCTTCAGACAGGTTTTCTTTGGAGTCCTCCACATTCTGGAGTAAGAATTGCCTCTCTTTCCGACACAGGCACCATATATAAAGAATTTGGCTTCTCTGAATGCTTCTCTTGGAGTATAAGTATTGACATTATAGATTTTTAAAGGATTTTCTGCTTCGTGCTTGTTGTTTCTTAAATTCTTCTTTGGTTGACTTACTGAGAGTGTTCAAACTACCAAGGCTTTATCAGCACTTCATTTTTGATGGGATGCCTTTGTCCAACAAGCTTTAGGGAAGGTCAAAACATTTTTAAGATCTTTAAGGAAATGGAAACATGTTTGAATGTAGTAAAACATGCTTATTTCTCCTTTGCTATTTAATTTGATTTCCCTAAAAGGTCATTTTTTTCATTTTTTTTTTGTCCTTTACAATAGTCCATGTGATGTCAGGCACTTTGCTGAATAGGGAAAGATTTAATTACAGACTTAAATATTCTGCTGAATTAGGACTTCATAATTCCAACTTCTCCACAGTTTAAGTGATATTTAATGTATTGAGTAAGAAGAATAAAACTTACCCCAAACACCTTGACAATTAGTTCAAGCCAGTCAAAGAGATCAAAGCTCAATTTAGCAACTTTCATTGCCTTTCCCCCCCTCATTTTCCTTTAACTAATTCTTAAGTAATTAGGCACGCTTTCCTTTTCTTTCCAGTATAGCACACGTTGCAACATAAAGTTACCCTGAAAGCAGTTTTCTTCATTTCTGGTGAGTTATGAGTCGGATTTGAAGCGGTTATCGTAGCCTTCCCTTCCTTATTGTTCGTTAATTATAACACTACTGTTCAGATAGAGATTTATCAAGTAAAATGAAACTCTCACTTTCATTTTGGATGACTAGTTTTAGATTTGCCAGAGCTTATCTTGATCTCAGGTCTTCCTTTTAAATTAGTTTCCCTGGGGTTCTGAAGTTTTATCAGATAGGGGAAGAGTAAACAGTTGTTCAGACTTCAAGCCCTAATGTTTCAGATTAAAGCCACGAAAGATTTGCTTTCCTACTCCAAGTTCCAACTGAAGCAAAAATGCCAAGTCAGGATTTTCTTTTTAAAGAAATTCTTCTTTGTAGAAAGAAAAAATAAAAGCCCATATTTGTTCAACTCTGCTTTATTTAAAGATTAAATGAACCTGGAATAAAACCTGCTTACTTTACAGCTATTTACTTACTGAAATGCACCACAGTTTTCTAACACGTAGCCCACACCTCTAGTCAGACCAAAATACCCAAAACAGCTCTTCAGGCACACAGCATCATGTTATTCTGGTTAACGATATGTTCCGCATCCCAAACCCACGTGCCGAGACACAAACACCAGTTTAACGTTGGGTTTGACGCAAGACAAAGCGGCCAGTTTGGGAAAATGTAATTAGAAATGCCTCCTTGATAACGGGAGGAATTGGCTCACTGATGAAGGATTGGCTTAGTGATTGCTGATGCTTTTGGGAGTCACTTTGGCGTTGCTGGGAAGGTGTGAAGGGTACAGGAGCAGCTCATTACTGGATCTTCTCAGTGGAGTGAAGGAAGCGTTGGTGATGTACGTGAGGTTTCAGTATTTGTGTGTTAAAAAGAGAATGCACAAGGATTAGGACCAAGGATTGAGCCAGGGGTTAGGAAGAGAGACTCTGAAGCAAGATTACAGATGAATTAAGTAATGCTAAGACTCTACAGAGCTCAGGTGATTATTTTTTGGGTCATTTCTTGATCTCTTCATAGCTTATTTGTGCAAAACTCTGATGTATGGGTTTGTCTTTTGGTCACAGTCCTAAAACCTCATCCATTGAAAGGCAGACAGCTTCCTGTGACAGACAGAGCTTCCAGGCCCAGTGGACCAGCATTGGCAGGGATCGTTCAACATCTTGAAACTTCTCTAAATGTCACTGTATCTTTGTACTTTTTATGTGTGCAAACACGTCTGTGCCAGTCCCTGTCTTCCAAATAAATAATTGCAGTCAGGCTCCTATCAAATCTCCTCTCCTTGAGCCACCAAAATGTTCAGCACCATCCTGCTGCCAGTTCATTTCCCCCATCCCAGACTACGTGTTCGTTTCCCACACAGCACTGATCAAAACAGTTGGAGAGTTTGGCCTGCAGACGAGGCTTTGGCAACCTCATTTCAGTGCTACATTTGATTTTCGTTTCCAAATTAGAGGTTATGTGTTCTCATCGTCTCCCGACTCCTGCCGAGTTCCCTTCTCAAGAACCAAGAAGGCACCGATTTCCTCTCTAATGCAGAGGTAGGAGAGCCAAGAGCACTCCTCGGAAGGGTTTGGAGTAGGGTGGGAGCCAAAGCTGCGAGGACTCGTCTCTCACAGCCTCGCTCAGTGCGCCACGGCTCTCGGATGCCTGCTCAGTGCCAGCCTGGCATGGGCTGCTGCAGAATGCTCTGTTCCCCACACCAGAAATTTCTCTCCTGTCCTCTGAGCAGTGGCCAGTTTGGAAAGACTACTTCTTGTTTTAAAAGCATTTCACCAACGTGTTAAATTCTTTTTCATCTGAATTCAGACTATACACTAGCAATACCAGCTTTTTTTTTTTTTTAATTGCTTTCTCACTGCAGAGTCAGAGTCATTTCAGGTGCAGGCAAAGATAAAAAAAAAAATCAATCTTTATTTGCCTCTTAAAGAAAAAATGTCAGATTTGTAAACTTGGGGTTTTCATTCGCACCCACCAGTTTTGGGATTTCATTAGGTTCTTTCTGCCATGTAAAAGGCATTTCTTGACACTTCCAAGCTTTAATGGTTCTAACAGCAGGTTAGTAACTCTCATTTGTAGATATATTCTTTATACAAGAAAGAATAAAATATAAGGCAATGAAATTAATGAGAGAAAAAATTGGTAAGAAATCAGTGACAAGCCCATGACAGTTGAATGCAATTCTTATAAATGTGTCTGGTACTAAGAGCTTCAACCAGCAAATTAATCTGAACTTCCTGAACTCTTCCCTTTTATTTCTGCTCTTCCTTCATATGTATTTTATTCCTGTCAGGAAAGCCTTTGCTCTTCCAACAGTTCTACAGAAGATGTTAAAAACTGCAGTAAACTAGCAGACTGTACAGTAACTTCCCTACAGTCTTAAAAAAAAAAAAAAAAAAAAATTAAAAAAAAACCTGGTGGTGCCATCTGGAGCCTTGGAAACATTAAAGAATTTGCTTTACAAAAATGTGTTTGCATGCTTAAAGGTGTTTTATTATACATCTTGTATTATCATCATAATATTAAATCCCCCAACAGCAAACAGAATAGCAGGAAGACTTAATTTTTTGATTACTTGAAGAAAATGGGGGTAGAGTTCTATAAGTGTGCTTTGGAATACAGGAGCCAATCGTGCATTTCAGTGTTTTTACAGACTCGGGTCTGGAATTTCACTGTGACAGCAATTGCAGTCATCCTCTTTAACGCCATTCTGCAGCTCTGCTGTTCTGCACATCATTTATGAGCAAAACAATGGCCTGGAAGGTATTAAATAAGCTTAGGCATGGCATGAGGAATGCTGAAATGGAGAGAATTTGGGGTATAGCTGTAGCAATGCAACGCTTGGTATCAACACATTGTTCCAGGGTTTACAGCACCGTTTGGAGAGCTATTTGTGTCTCCTTGGAAGTGGTTCAGTTTTGGCAAAGCCACCAAAAATATTAAAAAAAAAAAAAAAAAGAGAGAGAAAATGCAAAAACAACAAGTGAATTCTAAAGATTGAGTCTTATGCTAACATAGACAATTGTATAATTATATGGGTTTGAGAACAACAATATATTTTCATGGATAAACATTCTTTACTGATATTTTGGAATTTCTATTGATTTTTCTTGTTCTCAGTGGCCAGACCAGGACTGAATGTAACATCTCGTTTATGCAACAATGCCCTGGAAAGGCACTTAGACAGATCTGCTCAGCCCTCAGTGACACACAAAATCTGAGCACAAATTTCCAGCAGCAGCAAAAATATTAATTAACTTTTCCTGTCTTAGGAAGGTAACAGAGGAGCACCAGACAATCCTTCAGGATACTGCCTCCTGTTACACCTTTCCTTCACAGAGGTGTCTTGAAGTAGAATGAATTTGAAATACTTTCTCTTAGCGGTTGAAATAACAGCATCTGCTTTTCTTTTTTCCACATAAACCTGAGCAACTACAGCTCCAGTTAAATGTGTATATATATATATATGTATATATACATGAACCAGTGTAAGAACTTGCAGAAATCCTAATGGGTACAAAATCCATCTGCAAGTCTGCACTTGTGTCTGTGAAGATTCCTGGGGGGATTGGTGTGTGTGTGAAACATTTTACTCTAAACAAACATTCTGTATTTCCATAATATTTTTGTGCTAAAATCCTTGGTTTCTGCCGCACCACCTCCCTCAACTCTCCTACTCAAGAAAGCCACTGATGTCTTTTATGAAGTCTACAGAATTAGTAGTATGTCATCAAGTGGTTAAGAAATGGAAATACTCTGTGTTCTACCAGAAGTTAAAAAAAAAAAAAAAAAAGGTCTGAATTTGAAACTGAAAAATACTGATAATTTGTTAGAAATTTTAGGAAAGGTCTGAAACATGTCTTGTATTCCAATTTTCTGCCTTTTAAAGGTCTTGCATTAAGTCAGGGATTATTTTATAATCCATTATGCTTTATGCCTATTAAAATAAAAGAGGCCATTTTTCTTCCATTTAAAACTTAAAAATCAATATTTCAAGTTTGTCTTTCAATGAAGCAGGGTGAGCTACAGCAACATTCCTGTGAGTTCAGCTTCCGTTTGAATGCCAGGAAATGCTGCATTCCTCTTCTGCATTAGTCCTGCCACCTCCTCTGGCAGCCCAAATCCTGCCAGCAGTGAGGCCAGTCCGCACTCTGCAAAAGGAGGAGTTGATGAGGAGTCTTTTCCTCTTTGTTCATGATTCTTTCTCTCTCTGCTCCTTGCATCTCCTCCCGGGCCGGCATCCCCGCGCTGTGCAGCAGCGCCTGTTAGGGCTGCCCAAGGGTGAATGCCAGAGCAGCAATGAGCGCAAGCAGCCATCTGACCCCCTCGCTGGGGCTCTGTGCTGTCTAGGAAGGCCATGAAAGCCCCAGAACGAGTGGGAGGCTGCAATTTGTGTTTATCGTTCATATTTTATGGATAACAACTTTGATTTTCAGTTGTGAAGGCAATAGCAAGTGATAGCTGGGAAGCTGTCAAAATCACTGAAGTGTTTAGCAGTGTTATTCAGTGACTGTGCTGAGGACTATCTGTGGATTCAAAGCCATAAAACATAACTGAAGTCAGGTCCCTTGCTTATCTATTTAAAATGGTTGAATTCTTTCTCTGGAGACAAGTGTGAAGGAAGAAGTAAAAAAGAAAAGGATATCTGAAGACTGAAAATAAATATATTTTCCAATACTTTGTTTATTTGGCATTTAATGCCAAAATATGAAAAAACTGTGACATAATGATAGAGCAATTTATGTGGAAAAGCTCAATAAGTCACCAGGAGCATCCCTGTCCCGTGAGGAGCTATCAGCAGTCTGTCTGGGCAGTGTGTTCCAACATTTACCTGCCTCAGCTGCTGCAGAGGAGTTGGTGCAGTCTGTCCTGCTGCAGTGCTGAGGGATCTGCTCTGTTCATGGTGCTCCTGGCAGAGTGCAAAGCGCAGCTCCTGCTCTGCAGTCGCTGTTTGCGCCTGCACTGCCACGGCTTTGCTCAGCTCCACCTCAGCCTGGCTCACACAAGGAGCGAGTCCTGAGGCTCGCAGGAGCAGGGAGCTGTTATCTCCTCCCTGCTGAGCAGGACTCGTGTCCCTCACACCGAACTGCACAGGCGCCCACAGACTGGCTGCTAGAACAGAGTTCTTGACAGGCTGAGAATCCTCACCTTGATGTTCCCTAATCAAGTGAAATGGCTTAGTTCTGTGTGAAATCTTCCTGCTGGAGTAATGCTGAGTACTGAGTAGCCCTGCGAATTTGTCCCAGAATCAGCTATCCCCAAGTCAGACTGTGGGGTACCCAGGCATGGTGTAACACCTCTTTACAGAGAACGTAGGAGGAGTCGTATCTTGAATATATCTCAGAGCTGCAGGAAATCTTCAAAGTGCAGTATTGTGAGGTTCTGGATAAAACGTTTCTTGGGGGGAATACGGAAAGGATTGGTGGAAGATGATGGTGTCAGGATGTTCTTTGGAACCAGCAGGAGCACAAATGAAGGTATGGCTTGGACACAGAAACTGCTGTTAGGGAGTAGTAGTTGGGTAAAGAGTACGGAACTGGGCAAGGAGAAGTTAAGCATTACAGAAAAAACAGATGTTTGTTTTATAGCACAGTGGTCGTGTCCATAATCTCATCTAGTTTAAAAGTTCACTGTACTCTAAAGTCTGTGAAGCACCAGAAGAGTTTGGGAGCCGGCTTCAGAGTCTGAATGGCATGACAAGCTTGTTCCTGAAGAGATGTAATTTTCCTAAGAATACCAAAAGTGCTGTAGCCAGGCTTTGAGAAGCACAAAGAATGAGAGTGTTGCATTATTGTCCTCTCAAAGGATTTGTTGTCCACCCTGCTGGAGCAATGCACTTTGAGTTCCTTTCTTTGACTGCATTATCAGATATTAACAAATTTTAACCTGTGAATTTTTCAGCTGGTGTCAAATGCACTCTGCTGTGGAAAGAATTTTATTTCTTCAGGAGAGTCGATATTCTGTTTTATTTTATTCAAGTAAAATGGATAGAAAGATGAGCAAGGCTTAAGAGTAAGAAAATATAATAGTTGTATTGAATGGATGTATTTCATCCCGCTCTGCCTGTTCCCTCATTCTGATTTAACTGTCAGCCTACACATGGAAGTTTTTATAGTAGCTTGGGAAGATGAATAGAGACAAAAACCCAGAAGCTGGAAAGAAATAGGGAGAGGAAATGCCTTCTGGGCCATGCCTTCAACAATTTTTTTAACTTAGGAGAAAGAAAGGTCTTGTTTATTAGTTAAAATAGGCTACTGCCTCTTTGGCTAGTACGGGTTTTTTTTCCAATTCCACACTTAGTCACCTGTGACCTAAAGAATGTGCATCAAGATCATCTTCAGAGGTTGACCACTGAATTTTTGTTGTGGCTACATTGACAAGACCATATTTTTATTGTATCTGTGCATGAAATAAAATTAGCTGGATTGCTCAGATCTGCACTTGGACATGAAAGCCCTTTTTCAAAAAGCTTGAGAGATTTCCTGCTTCAGGGCTTTGTCTGCACATCCTGAGAGTGTCTCTGTCTCGTTGCTCCCTCTGGGGAAGCTGAGTGTTTGTCACAACATCCAGGCACTTCCCTGCCTCCCACCCAGGACCTGTGCACAGACAAAGCCCCGGAAAAACTGCACCAGTCCGAGCCACATGAGAGAGACCCAAGGCTTGTCCTGCTCCAGGCACGCTGCTCTCCCCCTCAGCTGCAGCCCAGCTCCTAGAATTGAGGAAATCCTCCATCATTTAGACCAGGTGGAGTAAACAATCCCACGGAAGCAACTCTTAAGGTCAAGGCCAGGATCTGCTTCACTTCACTTTCAATAAATTCAGGTTTATTATCCATTGCCATTGAGGCTGTGGTTTAGTAAATGCTACAGATCTGGCAGAAAAGCTGTTTTCTATCAGCTTTAACACTGTCAAAGGCATACTAAATCCACAAGTTAGTGTGTCTACATATTTTAACAGTGCTACAGTGGCTGTACACTTCTCAGTGTTCTTTTATTTTAGTAAGCCTAAATTATTTTAGTCTGGGGACCAAAATAAATGGAAACATGGCTTTCTAATCTTTCACTTATAGAGTTTCCAGAGGATAAAAATGCATAAACACCTTCTTCTCCCCACAGCAGAGGATCTTCCCTCTTCCCCACCCCCCCCCCCCCAATAAAAACAC
>VZRN01000634.1:3279339-3328468 GCA_013397935.1 Dasyornis broadbenti | reverse complement strand
CCCAAAATAAAAACCCAACAGAACGCCAAAACCAAAAGAGAGACTGCACGAATCCATTCTGTTATTCTTCCTTCCATGGTCAGCATAATGAGCAGAAAAGTTCTAATGCATTAAAGTCAGGTGGAAAATAGGACTGTGAAGATCAGACACGGGTTTATGTCCAGAAAGCCTAAACAGAGATCTAAATCTCATTGTTTAAGCAAGAGATATAAAAAGAAAGCAGAAATAGCTTAAAGAGTATAAATTATTAAACTTAATAATGGGAGAGAAGAAACCAAATGACCTTCAGAAAGCACACAGTGTTCTTGGTCCCGAGTGCTTGCTGTTCCCATCTCTCCTCTCCACAGGCTGTGCCCCACACAGGACTGGATGCACATTCCCTGCCAATTACAGTCACACCGAGGGCTTGCATGACCAGTGTGCATCTACCATTATTTATATTGTTTATACCAACAGATTAAAGTGCATCAGGGACCAATAATCGAGATTTATAGGGTCATGACTTCTTGTTAATTTTCCGCTTAGATATGCTAGTAAAAAAATGGAGCAAAAACATTCTGAGATCATATCTTAGTGTAAAATTGTTCTGTTTTTTTTTTTTAGACACAGCTTATTACAAGCTCAAAATGATTAGGAAATTTTAGGATAACATCTTGCTTTTAGCACACTGCTGCCCTCCTAGGAATGGCATCTTGTAGGCCAAACTACACTCCTGGCCATCTGATTTTGGACCTGGTGAATCTTATCAGACTCCTGTAGCAACAGGATCTTGCTTTTATAAAAGGAGAGTCCTTCCAGATATTCAGAGAAGAGTGGAGGAGACCAGAAACATGAAACTCAGGAAAGGAGAAAGGGAGGACCCTCATCAATTAACCTCATTGCACTCATTAACCTCCAGCTCATCAACCCCAGCACAAGGAATGTTTCCAGACAGCACAACAGCTCGAAGAAATAAGAAAACTTTCAGCTTGATATATTTGTTACAATTTTTAAAGTGAAGACTATTTTTTTTTTTTCCAAGCCCATTTGCAAAGTCTGTGCAAAGTGCTCATCTCCCCATTGTTCCTGTCCAGAGCCAGGACTGCCCCAAAGTCTGGCACTCTGGGAAATAGTGGACTAATGCCAGCGAGGAACCTGGAAAAGGCCAGCTGCATTCGCACAGCTCAGGGGGATGCATTGGTGATATCCCATTTCCGTGACAGGGAATTACAGGTTTTGCTCAAGAAACACATAACAGATGTTAAAATGATGGCGTAGTTTCAGAACAGAAGGTTCCTGTGCAGAGTCCTGGGCTGTTTCAGTGAGTTTGCACCTCAAGCTGTGTGGAAGAAAGAACACAAATCAATGTTTTGGTGAGAAAATATCAACGGGGGTTATAGACAGGAGAGGGTTTTAAGTTTTTCCGGAGGTAAAAGCCGACTCTTTCATTCCCTTTCCTGCTACATGACAAATCTCTTACTGCGAGGATTCCTTACCAGGCTCCCCTCAGTGAGAAAAAGAAGTCGTTATCCTGCTAAAACCCTTCAGATTTCACTCAGAAATGTTTCAAATCTTTCTCATCCTCTTAAGTTTTTCTTTGTAGCAGTATGAACTGTTGCTATCAAAGCAATCACCTAGTCTGTGAGTGAACAAAGAAAAGCATTTCACATCGTGATACAAACAGCTCAGACTGCTGGATGCCTCCTCTGTCTAAATAATGTCCTGATGCCTGGAAAGGACCCGGAAAAGAAGGACAAAGTCATTCTGGAAGCTGTGTAAGAGACACTATCACCTGACTTCACCTGAAACTGAGCTGAAGTGATTAGTCAGGGCAGTGATTACTGGTGTGGCATGTTTGCTTTTTTTCAGTAAATTAACAATTTTAATGGAAAAGTTTTTAGTTTTTAATAGCATCGTATCACAATGTGAGACAGCTTTATCAGAGTGACAAGTGGTTCTCAGCTTCCAGGCTTGTAACTGCCGTGGTGTTAAACTGAGATCCATTTTCCTTTGAAAGGGACACAAATCTCCCTTTAAGATGACATGGGTTTAGTTTTGTCATCTGCTTTGCAATTCTTACTGTCCTAACGGGATCCGTCCGACTCCCTGATGTGTTTGGAGCCCCCGAGTAGGAGTGGCAGATATTTCCCCACCAAAGCACAAAGGGAGAGCCAGGGCAGGGTGGAGCTGGGCTCCTCTCTGTTGTTTCATAGCACATCAGCCCCTGCTTTGTGAAGACAGACACAGATTCACGGTTATAATGCTTTGGCAGACACAGAAAGTGCTGCTGCCCGCCCTGAAAGCATTCCATTGGAAACTCGGAAATAGACTGGGATTCAAAATTCCTTGACTTCAGGGATCAGCTGATAGCAGTCCACGGCAGTGGCTGCCAAATAGGATGGAGAAATCCATCCAGCTGTTCTGAGTCACCCTGGCAGGAACCACTGCATGATCACAGCTTCCGGACGGCCAGGTCTCTTTGGATTCTTGAGTATTCTGAGACTGTAGTAGGGGCCTGCCCCACATACTGGAATTTTCCTTTCAGATTTGAAGAATTACACACTATTTCTATGTTGTTTATTTATAATGTCGGTTTTTGAGAGAAGGAAAAATAATATTTCAGGTATTTTCTAAAGGTTGCCATCAGCTGAGCACGTGTAAATTAAGGCAGAGTTGGATTTAAACAGTGAATTATTTAAAGTCATTGTTTGTCAGGCAGAGTGATTTTTTACCTGGCCCCGCATCAACACGTAACCATCAGTTCAGCACCCGACAAGACCACTATTACAGACAGCTCTCACCTGTACAGTTTGCCACTTTGATCTGGCTTTGTCACATCATGGATTTTATATTTGAATTTGACATGCCAGGCTTTGCAAGTTTTCGGTAACTTAAGGAGCGGCACAGAATGTGAGGGTTTCTCTTTTCAGTAGTGGAAAATTCATGAACATGGGAAGGTGTTTGATGATGGCATTTGATAATATCATAGGGGAAAAAAAACCCCAAATTAATGGTTTGCTGCCAACTTTCATCATGTTTGTCCATCATTATCAGTGCTGCAGCTCCTGGTAACATCCTCAAAAGTCCTGGGAATCAACATATGCCTGATTACAACATGCTGCAGAGACCGCTTTGAAAAATACCAACGTGGAAACCCCACCAAAATTGCTGGGTTCCGACATGATCTGATTCATTCCTGCCAGCACTCAAACTGTCCATGGAGGATAGCATGGATTTTTAGCAAAATCTGTTTAAATTTTGTTACCCTTCTTCACTTGCAAATCAAGAGTTCCATACTTGTTTGATTATGGGATAGGAAAGAGAAATGCTCTCTGTGCCCCATTGTGCTGCAGGGGACCATTGCCCAAGCTGCTGTCTATGTCAGATTTTCTGATCTTTAAAACTCTGAGCACAAGACTGGGCCGGTAAGTCACTAGTAGAGTTTCCTGCTGGCTAAGACAAGTGATGATTCAAAAATATTCCAGCTCTTTCCTTGGCTCCAGACCTGAAAGGAAAAATCTCAGCTCATGAAGAAGTGACTCATTATAGAAAATAGAGCTGCCATCCTCCACTACTGAAAATATTTCTACATTTTAACATAATTCTGCTTGAAAATGATCCGCTGAATGGAGCAGTTTCCTGTGCAGCTACTCTGGAAGATGCGTAGCGAGTAAAACAAAAGGAAACTCTTTGAAATTGGTTCCTTGGGCTGCTCTGGGACTTCAGGGGGTCTGTTTAATTGGCAGGGCTTCTCTCCACCCCAGCCCGCTCGGAGTCAGAGGCTGCTGCCTCAGCCCCAGCCATGTGTGTGGGCTTGTGCATTCAGCTCTCGACTTCAGATATGTTCACCCGAGGATGGGGAAGCTTGGTCCAGGTGACAAACTTAATTAGGTCCTTTTTCCCCATCAGTGTGTTTTCCAGCTTTCTATGAAAGGCTGTGAATGAATGCTGAAGTCTGGTCTTCCTCAACAATCCAGGAAGATGGTGAGGAAGAGAAAGCAGGGCCAGGGAGACTGAGCATGTGAGTGAAGTCAGGAACACTGCAGCAACGCCAGGAGGATTTTAGGCAGTCTTTCCTATCTCCTTCTCTCATTTCCAGCTCGTCTATGGCAAGAATGAATGAGTTAATGCCAGTTCTGGAAAGGTATAAGTCAAGATGTGTGTAACTAAGGATTGTGAACAACACAGATGAATTCCACTGCATCCATTAAAGTGAAATGTGCTGTTAAAAATCCCGCACATAAGGGATAAAATGTGTCAAGACTGAAAGCAAACAAGCAAACGATTTTTAACCTTATTAAGGTCTGATGCCTTTCTGTCTAGAGGGCTCAATCTTTTACTACAGAGCTCTAAAGAACAATTACTTTTTATAGGTTACGATTACAATCTAAGATGATTTACTGTTTGGCTTATATTGCTGATGAGAGCTGGGCTGTTAATTTTACTGGATTTGTTTGATTTGGTGGTCTGTCTTGTTCAGGCTCTCATTGCATTTTGTGTTACCTAAAACTCCTTCATGCTTCCGTGTCAGCAAGTAACTCAGCTATGCAGTACAATTTGTTGAGGATGTAGCAGTAGAAAAAGCATTGCCCCCTTCAGATGTGACATTTGGTGTATTACCTGCCTGTGCAGGATTGTCAGGGGTGTAGTTTCTGACCTGCAATGCATTATCTGCTCTACTGACTTTGGGGCTGTTTATCACCAGTGACATATTTCTCTGCAGGAACCTGCCATTCTTCTTGTGTCTGCTTTAAAACCCTAAATGCAGACACACCGTCTGCATTTTTGGGAATGGAATGAAAGCAGATTTTTCTTTTTCTTTTTTTTTTTTTTAACAATTCCCTTCAATGTTGTCAGTTAAACATGGTGCTTCGTAAGCTGCTTTTGCTACGGTAACAAATATCATGTTAAAGAGCAGAGGCACCGTCAGACTGGAATTAATTATGTATGCTTTATGCTTGTCCAACTAACCACTCTGTATTCCCAAAGAAATACTTAACACATCTGTGCATTCCTAAAGTCAAATAACACCGCTATAATTTGAGACTTATTTTGAGCAGCGAAGAAAAGGTTTTGTTACACCTCCAGGAAAGCCATTCTTTTTGGAGGGGCTTTTTTCATTTGTATGCTTTGATTGTGCGCTACTTAATTTAGTCAAAGATTCTAATTGAGCTTATTGGCAGACTGCCTGATATTTGGCACAGTAGGAATCTCTAAGTCTGAACCTTTGGGGATGTTTTCAGGGGAACGTATGTCTTCTATTTCGTGCTTTATTGTGGCAGACTGATGAGAACTTCTAAAGCAAATGACAGCTGACAAAAAATAACTCACGCTGGAGTTTGTTCTCCCACTGTTGCTATTTCAATGATGAATTTCAGATATTCTATTTTGTTTATGATACATGAGGGTTTGAAATGAAGACAATAGATGGCAATGGCAGCAGAATAATTCAGTCATGGAACCAGAGGTTAAGTGTGAAAAGAGCTCGTAACAGGAATGATTTCTGACTAAGCAATCTGTGGCAGTCACTGGAGCAGCCTTCAGCAGCTGAAGGAGTTAAACAAGAGATGTGATTTGATGGAGCAGTGTGTGTCATGGTCTCAGCAGACATAATAGGATGAAATTAAGAAATATGAATATTTAGGCTACAGACAAGGCTATTTCCTGATACTGAGACCTGTTCTAGTTTGAATGGTCTCTCAAGGAAAAAAAAGACCCAGCTCCTAGCAGGGAATATTTAACACCATGCTGAACAATATGCTAATCCTCAGAGGAACATTACAGAGTTGTCAGCAGGATGAACCAGCTGATCCCTTCCATCTCTGTTCTGTTTAATTTCAATATCTCAAAGGTTCTTCTCAGGAGAATATGAACTCCACAGCTTCGTTTTCCTGTTTGCTTGAGAGCTGTCACATCTGCAGCCCAGAGAACGACCCAGTGCTGCAGGACATCCTCCTATGCTTGGCAGTGCTGGCTCCAGCTGAAGCATTCGAGCTCAATTTACCCAGTTCCATACTGAGCACCTCTGTGGGACCAACCAGATGCTTCCGTCCTGGAATCGTCAACTCTCCAAAGATCCAGGACTTTGCAAACGGATACACACAAATCAAAAATGGCTTTGACTTGTCCTCTCCCCTCTACTCACCAAGGAGAAATGGGCATGAATATCTGCCCCCTTCTTGACCTCTGGAAACGTAGATAATTCCATTTAAATAGACTTGTGCGAAAAATAAGACAAAATTTTGCTGAGAATAGTTTTTAAAATGTTCTTCTTAACTCTTCAAAGCACTTTAGGTGAGATGAAACTGCTTTTGTGCCAGATCTAGAGTGTTACATGCTCATGTAGCCATTCTTTGGGTGTTAAGATCCGAATTACTTCTGAAGAGGTAGCAAGCCTCTGAGAACAGTGGTGACAAACACCAAGCAGAGGAGAGGTTTGCCCATCCACAGTGAAGACGCGAAGGTGTTTACAAGGGTTTCGGTAATGAATTGCAAATCTTCCCAGTAAGACCAAAGGGGAAACAGAGAAGTCCCTAAAGCCCAGAGACAGCCATAAACCACAGATTCCCAAGCAGCACTGATGAGCAGGCAGTTCCTCATTAAGAACTTGTTACAGTACATATATATAGTCTCAATCAATTTGTTTTATTTTAACAGTGCATCAGGTGCTTCCCATAAAATTTGAGGGCACTGAGTACTTAATTGAAATCAGCCCCATATAACCCCTGCACTCAAATAAATCTTTTTTTCAGAAGTAATCAGCTAAACCTTACCTACATAATTATATACAGAGCAGCATAAAATAGAACCTAATTGTTTCAATAATTATAATCCTGTGCATACCCAATCAATATTCTTTTAATAATTGACCTGTCGATACAGATACCACTTTATTCAGAGGAATTTTCAATAGTTTTGGGAGTGGAAATAGTCCAAAGCTCAGCGTGCTGGTTCTAAACATACAGGGAGAAAAATCAAAACCATTTTAATTTTGTTCTTACAGAATTTCAGATTTGTTTTTGCTCTTGTTTAACTGGAAAACTGCTTATGCTGTTACAGGCTCCATAAAAATATGATATGAAAAAATATGATAAAAATGGAAATCTTCCATTTTGAAGGCAGTGGCCTCGATTCTCCGCTCTATCACATCCTGAATAGCTGCCTGCACATTCCCAGCTCCTCCAGGTGACTCTCAAGCACCAGATTGCCTTGGATGTGCCAATAGGAGTAAATACAGACGCTAAAGGAAAAATGCGCTCACGTTCAATTCATAATGAGAATCTTCATTTCATTCACAGCCAGTAGGATGTAGTTCCTTCCTTTGGACACTCCATGAGAGCAGACTCAATAGAATCATAAATAAACATTTCTAATAGCGTGACTGCTTCTTGAAGGAGACAGGATCTGTTGCTGGAGGGTATAAAAAGGACGTTTATTTAACAGAGTTCTGTACCTTCACGTGTACATTTGAGCTGCAATGTGAACTGCTGCAGTGCATTCTGGTGTACACAGAACCCAACCTGCTCCGTGCAGGGCCCTGTCTGTGTGCAAAGTGCTGACTCCTGAGCAGGGCAGGCCTCTCACTCGCGTGAAATGTTTGCTACACACCAACCCACACATCCTCATAGTCAATAAATTGCAGGTACAATCCTATTAGTTGTCACAGAGACTCTCGTGTTTAGCAAATGTAACTGATCTGTTTCAACTTGCTAATTTAAGTGGACTAGTATTTAATTTATTTAATTGCAGGCCAATATATTTAGTATATCATACAATAGAAACAGTAAATGCTTCAAAGTACAATCTATTTAGCTTCGTTTGTTTGATAAATCAAGTGACTTCCCATGGGAAAGGATAGCATGTATGCCTTCGATGTCCTCTTCCTACCAGTCCTCTTGTGGGCCTTCTTTTTGCAGGAAATTCTCTCTAAATTTGCACAAAACACAGTTTATATAAATAAAACTTTAGGATACAGACTTAACTCTCGAATGAACTTTCACCCTTGTACAAATTAGCAGTACAGTGGCTGTAGAAAGTCTTTTTTCAGAGATGTGAAAAGACCTGGGCTCATCCACCATGTTAGTAGTGGTTAAAAAAACCCCAGAATCTCTGTATCTCTGCCAAAGGTAAAGCTTTTCCAGAAACACTAAATAACTTCAAGAACAAAACAATTAGAAGAAAACAAGGCTCTTCACACTGAGAAACACAACATAGGTGACTGCACGAGTCTGTCAGTACTGCTGCTCTGGGGAGAGATTAGAATCCGAAATCACTGTGTAATGAATGGAGTCTAAATGTAAAATCACACAGGGCTGCCTAGGGAGCAAGCAGTCTGCAGCACTGGATGTTGACTGATTAAAAACCAGCTGAGATTACTCAGAAGGTGTGGGCACCGCATAATTGCCCTGGTTTTGGGCAGATAAAATCCTAAGCAGTAAGGAAATCTTGTCCAATGTTCTGTGAAATTGCCGTGCAAGGTTTGTCACAGACATTTTTATCGCAGGTCACGAACACTTCATCATTTGCGCCTAAGCCAATGTGTTCATTATCCCTGGGTGGAGTTCTTTGGATTCCTTGATATGAAGGTCAGCTCTGGGGCTGTGTCCTGACATATTTGGCCATGGAAGGCCTAGCATGTGTCAGCTTGGAGCTCGGAACGGCAGGGGGAGATTTGTTGTTGGGCTAGACGGGAAGAATTTTCCAGTTCTGCTCCAGACTGTTGTAAGAGCTCTAAATATTCCAAATGGTTGCACCCAGCTCAGAGACAGCCGTTTATCTGGGGCAGCTGAACTGGAATCTGGAGCCTTGTCTCCGGCAATAGTCAGTAGATGAGCTTTCTTTCATTTTAGAGGCGTTAGGCTCAGCATTAGTAAATTCACAGATAACCTTTTTCCTCCTACTGAATATGCAGAATGTGACTTAGAACTGCCTTAAATGCTCCCCAAAGAAGGAAGATGACAGTACAGGGGAATTTATTTCAAAGCAAAATTCTATTGCTTGCAAGAGAAAATGAATAAAGTTGGGAATTCGTAGCAGAGAAGCCTTAAGATTCCTTAGCTTAAAATTATTCTTCTTTACCATTCTAGTCTGATCCCTGAAGAACAGCAGAATTACCTGAAAAAAACCTCTGCATAAATAATTGATTTCCTTTACTCTAGATACGGATTCTTTCTGCACAAAAATATTCTGGTGGAGTACAGTTTGTAAGGCTGTAAGAGAGAAGGATTTGGTCTTTTGCTCAATATACAATGGTTCTTTTTTGGTTTTCCTGGCTGTGCTTCCCACTTCTGGCAAAGAGAACCTCTTACACAGCAATAAACGATGGGTTTGGTCCCGGGTTAACGATTTGAATTCGTATCACAATTTGTTTCTGCTGGATGATTTTTTGTTCATGCCAGGGTTAGGTCTGGGCCTTTCTGCAAAATTAGAGACTCTGGGCATGAATACAAGCCCCCAAATGAAGTGAGAGAGCCATGTTAATAACGCCTCTGCAGGTTCCTGGAGACTGGAGAGGGAGAGCTGATTTTATCCTCTGCAGAAAGAGCAAAGAGAGGCACCAGTGGCTTCTCTGAGACGTGGGTGCTGTGTCACACAGTCCCTGAGAATGTGAATTCATGTCTCTGATGGCCCAAAACAAGAGTGGTGATTGCCACAGGTCTCTGCACCAGAAAAGAAATATCCTAAAGAGTGCTGGAAAAACTTTTAACACATATCCAAATTTAATTTTAACAGAATCAGGTCACAATTGGAACTCACAGGGCACCGTACGGAACAGCTGAATTTTACAGGGATAGGAGCAGAATAAGGAGAATTAGCATTTTGTACAGTTCTGTATTCTTCTGCTGCCTCTCTGCCAGCATGGATGGGTGACTGGTATTACCTCTGGTCCACCTGGAACTCGGGCCTGTCAAAAAAATACAAATCACAATGTAAAATAATCTGCTCATGAAAAAGTTCAGGCTGAGATTTGTTTCTCATTTGTCACATCAAAAACAAGAAACCTTTTATTCAGGAAGCTGGAGAGTATTTGACATTAATCCTGCTGATATGCAGGGAGAATAAATGAGGAATTCTTGTTGTTCGTGTGTTCATGTAGCATATTAATGATTTTGATAACCGCATAAGGATATTTGGCTACTGTCTAAAATTAAATTGTTAAGGTCTTGGGACTGCTTTGGCCTGCCATGGTTCTAGTAAATTGATACAATCAATTGTTATGTGATTGTTAAAAGTGTGAAGAACAAGCTCAGGTGTAGTTCAGACAAGAATAAAAAGTTTTATTGCATCTCTTTAGTTTATTGATTGACAGAAGAGCACACCTGTTTTCTTTTTTGTTTTTATCAACAACTCACTTCGTCTTCTGTGATATTTGTGTGACCTATGTGTGCAATAGTTGTTTCATGACATTAATTTTAAAAGGAAATAATTCAGCACACAAATAAGTCACAGAAAATGCAAGAAGCCAATTTCCTTTTTAAGAAAGACGTTTTTGTTTAGACTAACAGTCCTCCTACGGAGGTTGAAAAATGTAGCATGGACTAAATTTAACTTCGCTGCTGTCACCAAAGATAATAATGTGTCCACCTTCTGACAAAATAAACTCAGTGACACTTGCTTGACTAATATTTACCATCGTCCAGGTCTCACGGGAAGGACTATTCGTGAGTGATGGTCGTTGGAAAAACAAATGTGCGCCCCTCATCTTGCAGAGACACGTTATTGGCAGAGACTCGTGAGTGCAGCAGTGATGCAAAGCACAGAGCCCTCTCCTGAGCTGTTAGGGGTGCCTTGGAGGTGGTGAGTTTGTTTTGTCAGATATTCAGAACAATTTTCTGCTGCTGACTGATTGACTGCAATTGTTACGATGCAACACCCCGGTGTGGGAGCTTCACCAATGGAATCTGAGAGCAGAAAATCTGCTTTCTCGTCTATTAAAAGTCAATTTTTGCTTTGAAATACTTGCATGCACAAGAGAATCAGGTTTGTAATTTTTTATTGTGATATTTCTTCATCCCTTGGCTTGCAAAAAACAAAAAAAAGAGTTCAGGGTGACTCACTCTTTCTCCAGTTGGTTGGTTTAACAATCCCATCTTCATTTCTGCAGTTAGGAACCATAATGTATATTCAGATGTTCAGCTAGAGAGAGGCAGGGCTGGAGCTGGGCAGAACTGTTTTCAAGAAGAACAAAGAAATACCTAAGCTATGTTAGACACCGTGGTTAAGAAATCTGGGTGCTGTTGCAGCAAAACAAAATTAAAACCAAACCTCTGGGCAGTTCCTGTAAAGCTTGGGCAGAGCCGGAGCTGCCTCAGCCCTGACACTGCAAACACAGGACAAAACCTCTGGCCTGGGATTGGCTGCAGGGATTTTGTCCTCCTACAGAAACGCGATTTCTTCGCGGCCATGGCGGGAAGATTCCAGCTTTTAAAGCTGAAGCCTTGTAACCATGCGGCGGTGAGGGAAGTGCTCATTTCAGTGCTGCTGATTCTGGAACAACACCTTTAGCAACCATGAGTAGAAAATTAGGAGTTTATTTAAGATAATGAGCCTTACAGCACTTTCATCATGTAAATGCAACAGCTACAGACATACTCAAATCAAGATGATTAAATTTTGTTGCATTAACTTGTTAAATTCTTTTAATGGCATTAAAGGCAGTAGGTGCATTTTTCAAAACTCTGTCTGAAAGACAACAACAGCAATCAGTGACTTACCCAGGTCTTCGTTTTCTGTTCTGCTCCTGAGCCTTTCCATGCTGGAATAAGCAATGAGAAAAGCAGATCTCGTATCAAAAGCAAACCAGTGCTAGAGCTGGGGAACTGTTTGCTCTCCTGGACACCACATCCTCACATTCCCTCTCAGCTGAGGCACCATCCCTCAGGATGAAGGCTGAGCAGCCACGGTGATGGTGCTGCCTTTACATCCCTGTCTGTGAGGTTTGTGTGTCAGGCAGCAGCATTTCACCTGCATCTTTCAGTGCCTGAGTAGAGAACAAACACAGTCTCATAATCAGAAGGAAATAAGAGATGCAGTGAAGAAGCTGTACGATAATCTTCTGAAGGAAGTTAAATTTACTTAGTTATGCAGCACAATGGTTACTAATATATACACACACCATACCTGTGATGGGAATTTTGTAGTTTCTGACCCCATTTTCAGTTTAGCTCTGTACTCAGATCCCTGGGATGGGCAGCTAAAGAGATCCAGCAGAGGAATATCAGTCTGTGCTCTGTGGTTTGTACCTTACACAAAACCTTTCGCAGAAAACACACAGAGCAGTGGGGGCTTGAACACAGCAACCTCCATGTTTTCAGTCAGAAGGTTTCAATGCCATGCTTAAACTAGCCTATATTTAGCTCAATTAATTTTTATGCCTTAAATGGAAATACTGTTGCTCCAACAGGAAGATGAGGTCCTTTATTATGCGCTGTAAATTTGCTAAAATGCCTTAGAGAGTGGAATGAGGTGCCTGAAAGTTTAGTTCCAGAGGCCTCTCCTCCACAGTGGGAAGTGGAACGTCTCAGATGTAAAACATGGGAAGAGCTGTCTCAGAAGGGGATCCACATTAAATTATTAAAAATGCTCAGCTGGGCAGAGAACACTGAGGACAAGAGGATGCTACCAAAATCTCTGAATTATCAAAAAAGTGCAAGATATTAACTCAGAAACAATTTGGTCTGACTCTTAGAAATCCAAGTGCTGTTCAAGGTTAACTTCACACGGCACAGATAAAGTTCTCTCTGTGTGTTAAAGGCACTTGAGTGCCACCAAGTAGAGAAAAAGATTAATAAGGTCTGCTCAGTTCCCACCTGTTCTTCCATAGATCAATCTGTCATTGCTTCCTCTGATTTTACTGCAACAAAACATAACTTTAGACTTGAATATAAATCTGACTTGCAGAGTTTACCCGTTGAAACATAAGAGATGAGGCTAGAAAAGAAAAAGCCATATAACAGAGTGCCTCCTCTACTGAAGCAAATCCTTTCTCGCTCCTTGGAGAGCAGGATAGTGTGATGTGGACAGATAGCGCTTCTCTCACTCTGGCAGAGTGGTTTATTCCATGTTCTGACAACATTTATTTGGGTCTTGAAGAAATGGGTTATAAGAAGTATGGGGGAAACACTGTCTTTGCCATGAATTACCCTCCTTGGAAATCTGTAGTATAGAATAATATCAGTCAGTTGGTGTCTTTGGAAGAATGTTTCTGACACTGGATTCTTGTTTCGGAAACCAGGTGCTAAGGGTAGTTTTATCAGAAAAGTCAGCACCACAGTCCCCCGGGAAAAACCCAAACCAGCAACACTGGGAAAATCTGTAACTGCTAAGAACAGCCTGTTTGGGGATACAAGCAAACGAATTATCTGTAGATGCCCAATTCTAGGACCACAGGAACATCGACTATTTCAGGTTGGAAAGGACCTCTGCACATCATCTGTTCTACCCCTTAAAAATAAGGCTTCGTTTGGTGAGGTTGCTCAGCATTTTCTGCTTTTGAGTTTTGAATGTCTCCAGTAATGGAGATTTCCCCGCCTCTCCGGACCCCTGCTCCAAAATTTGACCACCTCCAGCATGAAGAAGTTTTGCTTAGCTTTAATGACACCTTTCTCTTGCTGGAACTTACGTCCATGGCCACGAGCCCTGTTGTGAATCTCTGAGCGTCTGTGGCCTCATCTCCCCTACGAAACACTCATGAGTTAACTCGCACTGCTGGAGCGTTCTCAGCTTTTCATCAGGGCCCACCGCTCTTTTCTGCAGGGCTTTTCAGTGGCCAGCTGATGCCTTCCCAGGGCTGTTGCCTGGGGCTGTGATGTGCCAAGGATTTGGGTTTGCGTTTGCCCTTGTTGAACGCTGTTGCTGAGTTTCCATCGGTTCGTTCCTTCCAGACCGCCGGCAGGGCAGCCAGGGGAGCGGCGCAGTTGAGCATTTTGGTTGTCGCCTGTAACCTTGCACAGGCACCTTTCACCACCAAAAGGGAGCCAATGCTGGGAACCCTGAGGCTCTGTGGTGCCTGCCTGGGTGATGCCGCTTTTACTCAGCTGCCAGGCAGACTTCAAACAGCTGATGCACTTCAGGTATGAATTTGCTCTTACTTTATTTTTAGAGTAATTTCTTTTGCTATTTAAGGAATCCCAGAAATTAAGTATCATTTCACTGCTTTTTATATGCGACAATAAAATTAGTTCTCCACAGAGCACACTGCGAGCACAGCTAAAATAAGAGTTGCTTACAGGAATGTCCTGATTATCTACCTGTGAGTATTCCACTGAGGCTCTGTAGAGCTGTATGGGTAAAATTTGTCATGTTCATTTATATCAATGACATAATGGCATTATAGAGACCAGGGCAGAATAACAGACGTGTTGGACCTTTTAATCTGAAATTCCTGAGGTCAGCAGTCCCTACGGTGCTGGAGTGCCCTCAAACCTGCTTTGGGAATCTGAGTCAAAAGCAATCCACACTTCTCACTGTCTGTACAGGCTGGTAGGCTGACAGCTCCCAGAAGCTCAGATGACCCAGACTATCCTGAATTTTTATCTCAGTTCTAGGCTTTCACCATTAACGTCTTTATCTGATAATCTTAAAACCCAGAAACTTTTAAATTTTTGATACAGAGATATCAATTTCTGGCGTTAAAGGTAGTGAAAAGGGATTATTTTAACTGTATTAGAAATGGAGACCTTTCACTTTGCTTTCTACTGCCTTAAATATCAGCGTTGCCTCCATGAATAAAGCAGAGTGTAAATAAGAGACCTGTCCATGCAGAAGCTGAAACATGTTGTAATGAGATGGCAGCACATTCCAGATAGCAAACGTTTGTAATAAACAACCCCTGGCTCTATTTATCACTTCTCTGGGATATCTGGACACAGACACAAGTCTTGAAATGGGACCATAAAAGCGAAGCCAAACGCATTCAGAAACCCTTTTGCTGATAAGCCCAATCTCACAGAGGTTTTTGCATGAGCAAAATGAATGTGTTGATTGAATGGTACCAAACAGCAGATAGGAAAGCCTGGCAAGTGATTATCAGAACTTTGGGGGAAAAGAATCGAGTTACGTTAGAAAAGGAGTCACTGAGGTATGTTTGGCAGTAAAACAGGTGTGCAGGGAAAAATAATTTATTTCTTTAAACCAGTATTCCTGAATATGTCTGAGTGAATCCAGTCCTGTGGCCCTGAAAACTCACAGAGCTATGTCAGTCTCACTGATAACCGTAGACCTGCTGAATTATAAAGTTCCAGTAAGGAAGCTACACGCAATCAGGCTTCCTGAAAGATGCAGGCAATCCAGGCAAGGATGTTGGTGCATTATTCTATAATCACAAGTTGATTTCATCAAGTGATTTATACCATGCATGAGATTCAATTCTTAATGGACCTAATTCAATCAGGGGATGTTTCTGGCCTTAAAGGTGATGCATCTTGAATGGAGTGAGGTGCTGGATGCTGTGGAAACTCCATTTTACACAGCAGAAAGTGGCTGTTTTGCTGAATGTTGTGTAAGATTCAGGAAAGGGCATCACAACTGTAATGTCATTTAAAGTATAACCCACAGCATGGACTTTTTTTTGCCTTAATTCAGTATGAAATCACACATATTTACAGTATGCTAATTTATTTTCTCTCTTAATTTTATCATTGACATGTTTTGACGCCAAAGAGATTAAAGTCTAATGGAATAGAAAAATCATTTTGTCAAAGAGCTGTTGTGTTTGGGTGCACAAACCCACAATCCGCTTTAACAGCAAACAAAAATGACTACATTTGGAATGGAGACGTTTGGGGTGAATCTGCAGAATTCTCACAGTTGACAACCACCTTACATTTTTAAGAATTTGCCAAATTTTTTGTACGCTAACTCAGCAAACAAAATTGAGAAAATGTCTTAGTAGTTAATCAACAAAACGTAATAAATTTAAAAGTCTGAGTGACAGCTCAATCAAGCTCAGTCTGGAATCATCTTCAATCGCCCTGCGACTCCTCACCTACAAGTGAATCAGAGGCTGGGGGTCAAAGCCAGGAATGAGCTTTGGCACACAGGGAGAAAAGAGACAAACCCACAAGTTTTACAGTGATTTGAACCCAAGATTGGCTGCTGCATTTCAGGTTCCCTCTTCCCTGACGTGTTAGGCTGGTGCAGTGCGATTGCAACAGGTGCAACATGGCAAGAAACTGCTGGGTTTCCTAAACCAGAAAATAGAAAAGTGTGTTTTTCCTGTTAGTACTGGGATATTTTCAGAACAGGTCTGTCTGAAAAATATCTCTGTTTTTTTGTTTTATTTGACACAGTGCTCATTCTCAGTAAAGGTAGAGGCAATAAGGCTTGAAGAAGCTGTGCTTCCCATGCCATTCATCCAAGGTCTGGGTGCTCCCTGTTATCCTCACGTCCTACTGACACTGACTCTCTTCCCTCAGACCAATAAGAGCGATGAGAAATATATTCCTGGCCTGATTCTGTCGTTTGCCATAAGTGGAGCCACAATACAGCTGAGCAGTTTTTCCCAAGGGATCATAAAAGGCAACAACCTGAAAAAGAAAATGCAACCCCAAGGATTTTCCTCCTGTACTCCAGGGTAGCTCTCCGTACCATAAAACAGAATATTACTGGAATAACACCAAAGGAAGGAATCTCCATCTGCTGTATAAACAAAGAGGTGTAATTTCTGTGTTACTCCACTTGTTCTGTCTCATGTTCCCAAGCTTTCTCATTTCTCTGAGTTTAGGAAGATGAAAGTTTTAACCTCTGCTGCAACTAATACATCAAGCACAGAAGGCTCCACCATAAATTACCTTTTCTTTACCTTTTTCTGCCATTGTGCAGGTAATAAATTGTCTTCCTAATGTAACCAGTTTTATTACATTCTTGAACTTAGAAGAAGACAGATAATCACCTTTGCACCATTAGACTTGATTAAGTTAAACTCAGAAATTGGACCTGGCAAGCACTGAACTGTACATTTCATAGGCCAAGTTTAAATGCACATGAATATTTTTCAATACTAATGACTTGCAGGGCTTTTGTTTTTACAGTTATGCAAATAGTTTTCCTGGTTGTTTTCTAGAGAAAATTAATGTCAAGACATATTTTACAGCATGTAAAATGACATAACACAGGGCAACAAAAGCAACCAACCATGCAGGTGAAATTCTTTTCTTAAAATCAAACCTAAAATGGTCTTTTGGACCTGTGTGTGTTAAGTGCTATTAATACATAGTAGGCTACAATAATATTAATTCCATTAATTCAATTTAATCATTCTAGTATGAAATAATTTTTTTATGAGTGAAGATTTATTTTTTTTAATTAATGAACCTCTGATTTTCAGTTTACACTATACATGAAATTCTTGTTCTGAGCTTGTATGTAAGGAAAAATTAAGTGGAATATTTTGATATTTTGGATCCAAATTTAGTACACTACACTGCATATTGAAGGGTATTATTAGAGGAACTTTTCTCACTGACTGTATATCTAAAAATGAAAACTTCCATTATTGTCAGCTCCCCATATTTTATCTTTTACTCCCTTTCATGCTTTAACTTTCCATTTAATGCATATGTATAATTTTTTAGGCTTTATAATAATGCAAGTTATTATGAAAATCTGCATTTTCTTCTTGCCTTATATCTTAATGAGTCTCAGACTGTTACCCCTGTATACAGATATATATATATATATATTAACAACAGGGAAGCAAACGAGTTGTTAGTGAGGTGAGAAATATCTGGTAAGGACTTGCTTGTCTCTGCATGAATTCTCTTTACAATCTGGTGCCATGCTTTGTTGGCAGTTAAGGCTGTTAACCAAGCTAAAAGGACCTCATAGCCAATTAAAAAGAATTTTCTGTGAATTCCTTCTCTTTACACGGAGGAATAAGCAAGTGAGAAGGTTCTTGGTTCTGCACGTTCCAGTGGACGCTGTTAAACTGTGTGAACGCAAACTGTGAGAGCTCGATATTTTGCTGCAGCAACCGTGGGGTGTAAGGTGAAGAAAATTTGGCAGTGGAGACAGATGAGACTGAGACATCATCTTTTTTTTTAAAGACTCATCTTTCTCACATTTAGCTTGAAAACACAGCTCTGAATAATTCTGCTTTGGAGCGAAGTGGCCTTCCAGCACCAAAAAACGTGAGAGACTTGGGCTGCTAACATTGCCACCACCAAGGCTGGATTGGGAGTGTTGTGCTCACGACTAGCAAAGCTGCTTGAGTGTGTGGTTTGTTTTTTTTACCAAGTGCTTCCCTGAAATGGAACAACTTAATTTGGTTGCTCTGCAGGATTATTTGATTGTGAGGATGCTTAGACATTGATTCATCAAACCCAAATTGCTTACAACGAAAGGTCACAGGTGCCTACTGGTTCATAAGATAACTATTAGCCCTGATTTGGGGTTGAAATTGCTATAGATTTCTCACATTTTCGACAACCTGTGCCGTTCCAGGAACTCACCAAAAATAATGAAATGATGACTCAGGAAAATCACTTTCATTATCATCTCTACTTGTCCAGAATGTAAGTCCTGACCGCAAACACTTGTACTTATAAAATATTTCCTGTATCCTCTAACACTGTTAGAAGAGTTACGTATTGTTTCTCCATCACATTTCTGAGGCCAAAAGGGCCATTTTCCTCGCCTGCTGCTATAAACCTCTGATGAGAGGTGAGTGGGACATGATGAACTTCCCCACATCCGCGTTGTTGAAGGTGTTCCTCTTACTGGGTGTGTGAATCCCAGTGTTTACAACATAAACCTCATGTGTGCAAACAAGTTCATTAAAATTGCAGGAGCCTGTAGCACATTTGTAACAGCTTGCCCAAAGGTTAACATTTATAGTTTTGCACTGCCAACATCCTTGCTTTTATGGGGCACATTTGTATGCTAAATTGCCCATTATGTTAAGTTGTAAGTTCCCATTTAGCAGCATCAGGAATAAGATTTGACTATAAGTGTTTAGATTTCATTAGTGCTGTGCTAGTCTTCTTAACAGCTCAAACTTCTCACAGCCTGAAAATTTGCTGCAGCCTCTGGAGAGGTTCTTGTGTACGAGATGTGTTTGGGGACAGCTGAGGGTGAGGAGCATGGGAAGAAATGGGAGGCACGGCTCAGTGGTGGGAAAAGGTGCCTTGCTGTGTCTCACCTCTACACGAGTCCTAAACGCCGTGTTTAAGCAATGATTGCATCTAAAACAATCTCAGTAACATCCCCTTTTGCAGGTAACGAGACCAAAGAGGTCAGCTGAAAATATTCCAGGAGGAATTCCAGGGTGTTTTATTGGTAGGTAAATATGTCTGCCGGCTTTGTTTTTGCTGTGGGTTACTTCCCACTGCATGACCTAACAGAATGAATGTGATATAGCAGCCCTGTAAGCTGAAATGGCAAATTTTAGCTGCATATGCAGTTCTCAAAGGTAAGAGAAGTGTATTTGCTAATGAAACTGTGTTTCACTCAGACTTCCCTTGCTACCAGGGATTTCACAGGAGATCCTGGGACTGGGGGACTTAAAAATGTCACAAAAGCCTTTCAGTTCTAGGTCACCAGTTTGACAGAGCAGGGACCTGATTTCAGACACTATTTTGAAAGCCTCCATGAATATCTGCTCACCTTAGCAGTGACTGCAGTCTGTCAGTGGTGACTGACTGTGGAAAGAAACTTGACGAAAATAACAGGAGCTCAACTCTTTAGCCCAGGCTTTCTCTGAAATTCAAAAAAAAAAACCCAAAACAAAACAAAACAAAAAACAAAAAGGTGTGAGAAATTTCTTTTTGCATTCCTTTGTCAAAACTGAGAATGTGAGAACATCAAGATGCCACTCTGCTCCTAAGCTTTTCCTACCTACTGATGTCCTTCACAGGCTGACCAGGCCAGGTTTGCAGATTTATTTTACACAGTGGGTGTAAGGGTGGTTCTCCATGTTTGCAAATTGTCTGAGAGTTTGGGAAACATAAGCTCTTGGAAAATATTATCACTGTGATTATTAGATCTGGCTGTTCACCCCAGCCACAAGGGGAAAACACTAAAATGGAGCTTCCGGTTGGTCATACAGAAAAAAAAAAAATATATTTTCCAGGATTCACAAATAATCTTTTTATATATAACAGGATGCTCTTAAGAGGCAAACAAGAATGACAAAAGTAACGTAAAATCTTCCAGCAGAATCCATAGCTGAGGAGGGCTGCCTCAGTCGCTGATTAAACAGGATTGCAGGGTTGTGTGTTCTGCAGAACTCAACATTTTTCAGGGATCTTTAACAGTTGGAGTGAGGAAGGTGCTTTTTTGTGTGTAAAATACAATATCATTTCCAGGAGACAGAGGTCCCACATGAAAGCTCCGAGGTCTCTGTAGGAATCTGTCTGGCTGAACACACGGACTTTGTTGCCAGTAAAGGCTGCAACCTCCAGCAAATGCAGACGGTGCTTTACCTATTAAGACAATCCGTAGGGGAGAGACTCGAGGAAAATAGCTCAGAAAGATGGTTTTTTTTTTTTTAAATGACCTATTTAAAGTTACATTTTTCAAATAATTTAAGGAGAAGACTTAGTTAATGCTACTTAATGAAAGTTCCCTGCAAATAACTTAAAGGTGACAGGTCAGCAAAGACACGCTTACTTAAAGGCAGTATTTTAAGACTTAAAATGCTAAGAGTCTTACCCAGTCTAATCTGCTAAAAATTATAATAAAGCATAAGAGAAGTTCAAACCTTATTTATTTCAAGATCAGATTTATTATTTTTTCAAGACCTTGCAGGCAGGGAAACAGACAAGAATTAACACAGCAACAATTTCTCTAAAGGCACACAGCCTGTGGACGATGGTGGATGGATGATGATTGATCACTCCTGTTATCCAAAATATTCAGGATTTCTTGTCCATTATTCTCCATGGCCTAAATGGGGTTTTGTGTTTTAGGCAGTTGAAGTTCTTTGCTTTGGGAGTTCATTTTCTTTATACGGGCACGGTGTGACAACATCTGTAAATACACTGCAGTACTGTGCTATTTCCGAGTTCTTCCTGGTTGTAAAGTTATTTTTTAAATGGTTGTTACTGTCGTTTGAAATGAAAACAGTGACCTTAACAAGCACTATCATTATTATGCCTTCAAGGGACTTACCCACACTCTCTTTCGCTCTGATATGCTATGTCTGACTCACTTGGAGTTCTGGGTCTATTATTTTGCTGAAGTTACACACAAAAAAGGAGACTCTATATTGTGCTCTGTTGCTTTCTTTGGGTACATTTCATAATAGGACACTGCACAGTAGGATTCTGATTTCAAGTTAGTTATTGGAATGGTTTCTAATTAGAATCACACACCTAGAACTTCACTTTTCCTAAGTCAGATTTGCATGGTGAATAAGTAATTGCAGAACAAACCCAAGTGATTTTCCACTCTTTATCAGGCTAAGAGAGCGGTGTGGAGTATCCAGCGAAGGCACTGCAGACGCTGCAAGGAGAGTTCATTGCTAGAACGTGGTGCTCGCAGCTGGGAAAGGAAAAAAAACCCACCAGCTAATGAAATGGAGCAAACCACAAGCTCAAAAGTCTAAAGAAGGCTTGACATACCCGCTGATATATCACTAGCCTAAAACCAAAATATAACTCAGCCTTGCAGCCGGGTCTGCGCGAGTGACAGGGTCTGAACACCCTTTTTATATCGGAGCACTCTCTGAATTTCAACCAGCTCAGCAAGGGAAGAGCAGGGCTCTGAGAGAAGGGGGAAGATTGCACCATTGTGCATTCTCTAAATCAGCGCTATCCCAGCAAAAAATAATCCAGGACACATTTTAGATCCATTTGAAGATTTGTGAGGCAAATGTGTCAAGCATATTTAAGAATAAAGCAGCAAATCCAGTCAGTTTTTAAATATCAAATGATGAGATTTAGTTTAGAATGAAGCAATCAGTGTTTGGAGAACGTTTTTAATAACACTGTCTCTCCCTCTGGAAATTACCTATTCAGTGCAGGAAATTTCTGTTTGGTTATTTCTACGGGTAAATATTGTATTTATTACATTCAGAAAGCAACAGAAATTTAGACGGCTGAGCCTACCCATGCTCTTGTAGCATTTTCCTTCTCCTTTACATTTATAATAAACATGAATTATATATGGACACAGCCACGCTTTGTTTAAACTGCTGCACTAAGTACCCCGTGACAGAGGTAAATCAATGGTTTGCTTTCTCATACATTTGAATGAATGTAATAAACTGGAATAAACTGGAATAATAAATAAATTAATCTGATGGATACACAGGAACTCTCTGTTGCAAAGTAGAAGTAGAAGAATAATTCTGTTCCATTGTTCATACATTTGTCATTTGTTGATGGTCACACTTTATTGACTTTACATATTATTTGTCTAATTATTTGATTCCCAAAGTTATTTTGAATAATTTACTCAGTGTTCGCTTAAACTGANCCTGGTAAGTGTAACCTACCCTTTTGCAGTACTACAGAAATAAAGACACCCTTCTCGAATTTGATACTGTTGTTTTTTTTTTTTTTTTTTTTTTTTGCTTGATCTCCAACTAATAAGCCAATTATGATCAGCTTTGGAAGTTATTAACCAGATTCCAGTTTCTATTTTTGCTACCTAATTAAATCTTATGCTCTTGGTACTATGGTGACACTTGGGCACTTAATGTATAGATGTATATATATATTAATTGTAGTATTTGTATAAAATATATGCATATACCTGCAGATGAGATAATGAATATTACATATATATATAAATATAGATACCAATGACTACTTGCTTATTAACTTGAAAGCCCAGGATGAGCTCCAGTCGGGCTTTCCGGCAGTTTGGATGTGTCAGGAGACAATATGTGAGCGGAATTGTTCCGAGGAGCTTTCATTAGGCCTCTGCTGCCTGGTGCCCTGCAGGTAGGCTGGGCATTATTAAATGGATGGAGGAAACAAGGATGGATGTACAGTGACATTCTGTGGACGAGAATGAAACATTAGATAATCAATTCGCAGAGCTTGTTCCATCCTGTGTCTCCTGATTTGAGAATTGGAGGAATTCGAACAATTTACCTGAGAGAAAGAAACGCTGGATGGAATGTTCCTGTTCTGGCTTCTCTGTCTTTGCTAAATGACATCAAGGGACAAGGAAAATGATCTCTTTAGGACTATTACCCATCGTACTTGCTGAAGCTCTTGGATTTTTCAATTAAATGCAGAGATATTTCATTTAAAGAAGAAGTTCCTGGAAAATTTCTGTCTGTAATTGGCCTTGCACATACCCAGACCTGATTGTTACTTGCCCAGACATTGAATAGGGTCGGTTCATAGCTTTGTCCCAGACAAACTAATAGTTTGCCATGGTTAAAGGGCTGGAACAAGACTAGCACCTTACATGTAGGGAGGAAAAATGAGGTTTGTTCCTCCCCCGAGAAGCTTCAAACCGTTTTTACATTGCGAATATCTACCATGACATCTACAACCACATAACTGAGATCACAGGAGATGTTCTTGGTTTCTTTCTGAGCCTGACAGGGACCAAATCTGTCTGGGATAGGACAAGTCCGAAAGCCTGAGCTTGCCTTTGGGAGGCAAGAGTCTTAATGGAGAGCACTACTGTGAAAAATATTTATCTTTGCTTCCTGCCAGCCCTGTGAAAGGATCCTGAATAGTTTTTGTGTAGCCAGTGGTATTGATGTTTAAATGATCAAAAACATGGCTTTGAACATCTTTGTCTCGAGGCCTGGATAATTTCTTCTTCAGAAATGAAAACAAGTCATTGTAAAGCTGCTGAAGAAAGGAAAAGAAGCTCCCGTGGATGGAGTCATATGTTTAAAAATATTTTAAAAATCCCAGAGTTACAAGTTTTACTTTTTTTATCCAGAAAGGGTTTTATGTTTGGGGAGGATGGGGCAAAGAATGTCACAAATTCCTTCTGCTAGGAAGAAATAGCATTGTTTAGTTCACTGTTTTCTCAGTAATATTTCTGAATAACCACACAGTTTTCTGTATTGATGAAGGAAACATGAAGAGTTGTTCAATTTCAGTCTTTTTCTCCTCTTTTAAAGTCTCTCACATTCTGTTTCTTTGTACTAGCTATCGATTTGTTCACATTGCTTAGATCATCCTGTCTGCTTTTCTTTCCCCCACACCCCTTCCAAATCTGCACTAAACCAACAAATTTGTGAACCCTTTTGCTTAACATGAGCTTTTATTTCAGGTCTCTCACCTATTATTATGTACCCCAAGGAGGGATTGGAGTGCTGGAACTGATCATGCACCAAAACAAAAGCCAGAACCTGCAGGTCAAAAATCCCTGCAGCCTGGATTTTCTTCATGCCGCTATACTATAACCTGAAGGTAAAAAACCCCCACACAACGAACCCTCTTCATTTTGTCCTTGAATCCTCAACGAGAGAGCCACTTCATGAAAGGAACAGAGGGATTTTTCTGTAACTGACAGCAGGCCTGTGCCATTTGCTATAAGGATCTGATGCACTTTAATCCTTGAGGATATTCACTGCATTTCCACTTATCCAGGCACTTACGCTGCCTCTGCCCCTGCCTGGTGCTGTCACATGCATTCCTGTGCTCCCACATGCAGGTGGGCATTCCTGGCTGAGCTGCTCCTGGCAGAAGCTAATCTGCCCTTCTGCTTGCAGGCTGTGCTAAAAACGTCTTGGAAGTTGTCATAAACACTGAGCACCAAATCGATAACTGGATGGCTCATCTTCCATACTAACATTTAATCCTTCGTTTGGTAATGTAAAAAGTATGGGAACTCTGTGTTTTCTTTTTCTGCGTTTCTATATCTTTTTCCAAATTGCTCCGTGTCAAAAGGAAGGTGGAAAAGTCTACTTTTGAGGAAAAATTTGAGGAGCTCACTAGTTGAAAACTTCCAAAGGTAAACTTTTCTGTGTTTGCAAAATCAAGTGAAAGAGATAATCCAAGTGTGATGGTTGGATAAGGCTGATGATTACTAAAAGCCAAATGACAATGAAAATAAAATAGAGCTTTGAATTAAGACGACCTAATTTTATTTCCCTTCTCCCACTGGCTGGCTCTAATAACTTTTAAGGCCAAAGCTGTTCTGCATGACCACACTGGTATTGCATCCTCTGCTGAGATGTGAGTCCTCCTCTGCATTTTTTGTGAAATATAGTGGAATTAAAATGACTGATAATTGAGTTTGTAAAACAGCTTGGCAATCATGGAGGTGAGCCTGGCTTCCATACAGCCAAGAGACTTGCTGGCATTAATTCTTGTTATATTAGGAGGAAAAGAGTCAATTCCAAGATAACATTTCCTGGCTGATCTAAGGCCTGGGTGTCCTTACATTTTGTTTAGCCTCGCTGCAGATGTTTGATGGAATGTGGACAGATAATTGAGTGGAGGGTCAAGTCTTATTCCTGGAATTGCTTTTAGGGCTACTGAAGTAAATTTTCTCAGTTCGATAACATCAAGAAAGCTTTAAGTAAATGAAACATCTTGTATTGTGGTCAGAGACACGAAACATACCCACTGCAATAATCAAAGCAGTCATATTACCAAGAAATATGCCAAAGGATGCCAATAGCATCCTCATTTGAAAATGCATAAATAAAAAAAAAAAATTATCAGAATCAGAGTTCAGGAGGGAAAATTGATCCCACTTTTGAAATGCATAAAACAACATGCAAAATAAAATGTGTTAAATGCAGTAACAGCCAGAGTCACTATTTCCTTTCTGCTGTGTGCAGGATGTAGTCACTGTGTGCCTCAGTCCTGCAGAAGGTGTTAATTGCTTGCTGCCAAAACAAAAAGAATAGCAAATCGTTATTATTCTCATGATAGTAACAAGGGGTTTTTTGTTTTTTTCTTTTTTTTTTTGTTCCAATGAAGGAGCACGTGCACTCCATTTATTTGACTTCCTGTCAGAAAATTAGATGTTACTACGGGGTTTCTTTTCTGCTTCCCAGTCACTGCACTTACAGCACTGCATTTTCTAATCTTTCTGGTGCAGGGGCTGACATTGCAGCAGCACAGCGTCGTCTGTTACCTTCTGTCACATCTGCTTAGGCCTCAAGTGACGTGTATAGAGTCAGACACAACCTGATGAAACACAACACATCGGCAACATAAAGTCGTGCACTTTCTTGGCCTTGGGGACAAGTGTGGAAACTGAAATTCTAATACAAAAGACACCGCAGGCAATAGTGCGTTTATTTACTGGGTTCATTGATTAAATAAGAATATTCCATTTCAACAGTGAAAGTAGTTGGTAATGTTTAATGAAAACATTTGCTGAACTGTGTGATTTCAACATATGCTTTTTCTCATCGCCTGTTTTGCAAATGTTAATGCGAAAGTCATAAATGAACAGAGGGCCAATCGAAGCCATTCCTACTGCTTGTTAGAAACCAAGTGAATACGTGATTAAACAATGTACAAGCCTTGTTCTAATGTTATTCATGGAATAATTATTTTATAGTAAGATCATGTATAGAAAGCAGGCCATGGCAGATTTATCAACAAACTCAAACTAAAAGCTAGAATGCCTGGACTAGCAAAATTATACAAGAAAAATTGCTTCATGAAGTTAATGATAATGCACTATATCTAATGATGATCCAGCCTTGCTTCTGATTCAGGTTAAGATTTAAAAGCAAAAAAAAAAACCAAAACCAAATCAGAATCTTTTTCACTGTAAAAACACAAAAGAATGTGACCCTTTTAATCTTAACATGAACTGAAGGCTCATAAAGCTCTTACAGAAACAAAACCCTAGGTGTTTATTGGTGGTAGATGCCAAAAGATGGGCACGGTCAGGAAATGAAGTTCTCTCAGTGGGAGGGGTCTTTTCTACAACTGTGGTAGCAGGACATGGATGGAGAGGTTCATCCTCTGTCTTTTCCAAGTAAAAAAACCTGCTGAAGTGCTATAAATTCCCTTTTCCCTAGCAGAGGGTGAAGCTGGGGGAGGCACAGATCACAGCTAATATTGATGAAACATTTTTACTTATTAAGCTGGTATGACTAATAGAATCCAGTCTTTCTTATTAATTACAGATAACTTTACATCCATGGACTCCCCCAAACCATTCACTGCAGGCCCGTGGAGAGCCACAGCAACACCAGCAGCTCCTAGGCCGGTGTGGAAGAGGCTCAGGGGTGAGTGTGGTGCTGGTCCCTGTGTTTGAATAAAGCAGCCACCACCTCCTTGGGTGTGTTCCATTTTTAATGCCACTGTGCACTGGTGGCTTTGGGCAAATTCAGCAGACGTGGTGCTTTATCCATTTTTGCGGGTTCAGCCAGGCAGTCAGTCTCCAGAGCTTATCAGACCTTGGAAGGCTTTCCCAGAATCACAGAATCAGGTTGGAAAAGACCTCTGCATTCGTCAAGCCCAACCTTTGCCCAAACACCGCCGTGTCACCCAGACCAGGGCACCGAGTGCCACCTCCAGGCTTTCCCTAAACACCTCCAGGGATGATGGCTTCACCACCTGCCCAGGCAGCTTGTCCCAGTGCTTGAGAGCACTTTCTGTGAAGAAATCCCCCCCAGTGTCCAGCCTGAAGCTCCCCTGGCTCAGACTGAGGCCATGTCCTGTCACTGTTGGCTGGGGAGAGAGCCCGAGCCCCCCTCGGCTGCACCCTCCTGTCAGGGTGGGAGTGATGGGGTCAGCCCCGAGCCTCCTCTTCTCCAGGACAAAAACTGCCCACTCTGAACACATCCTTACCCTCGCTGCTGGTGTCTCCCTGTCCATTCCCCCATCAGCAGCTCTGGACTCCGTGCACAGAGCTTTGCACGGAGGCTCTGACACCCCCTGAACTCCCCAAGGTGCCCTCACAAAACTCGGGGACACGATGCCCTCTGTGCTCCTGCCAGGGCATGCACACGGGGCTGAGATGCACATTCATGTCTCCACCCTCTGCGCTGAACGGGCAATGGTCATTTATAATCAAGATTAATTTTCCACGCCCCACTGGGTTAACATATTTGCAGCCAATTTTGGGACGGATTCCTGAATTCAAGTAATTAATGCATTCTGAAAAACCTAAGGAGCTTCCATTTGAATTTATTTCTTAATTTTTAGGAACCTCCTCCCCCCACCTACTGATGATATCATTAATACTCAAGAAATAAAGGCCTCTGCTCTTCTATTGGGGTAGAGCTGGGTCTTGGCTTGCTCACAGTATTCATTACAGGAAGAATAAAAATGTTGATTTTGCTGTTTGAGCACTGCCTGCTTGTTATTTTTTCCATGTTGAGTACAGGTTGCTGTCGGTTTGTTAAAAGACAAAAGAAAATCAATACAAGTGTTGAAAAGGAACCTTGGGTATTCAACTTTGCAAACAAAGTTCTTAAATAAGCACTAAGAAAAGTAGTAATGGAAAATATATGAATGCCTGACTTAATTACCAGTGTTCACATGAGGAATATTGCTTTTTCAAGTATAAAGGACCAAGTGGAAGGAAGAGCAAAAAAATATTTCCAAGGAAACTAAAAATGGACTGAGCCCATACATTTGCATTTCAGCTATGGTTATATTTAATATCAATATGTATTAAGTTATCTGTTGATGCAGAGGAGAATTAAGAGAGAAAAATTAATTCCTCATAATTAAAATATAAAAAAATAAAGCATGATTTTTATGTTAGTTGTTGCCAAGAATTATTGAATCACCTGTATAATCTTTCAGCTTCTAGACTTTGAATATCTCAGAGCATTCATCTGGGCATTCTGAAGATGAAGAAACTTTAAATAATTTATGGTCCCCTCCGGAAAAAAATGGCAAGTCTGCAATCCTACGTTTTGGTGGTTTTCTTCTTTTCCTTTAAACTAATTCTACAAAAGAAGTAAAACATATGGATATATTCCCTGCCTGCTCTTGAATTAAGATACTGATACAAAAATAAACAGAGCTAACAAGCTGGATATTGAGTCACTGGATTGAGCATAAATTAATTGTTTAGTTCTTCTACATTAATGTCTATAAATTTCACTTGGATTCTCTCACTGATTTCTAATAAGGTACAAGAATATATTTTATATACCTTAACTGATAACACAATGCAGAAGGCTTAAAAACAAGTGCAGAGTCTTTTTAGGTAAGGAGCAAAGCTCATCATTCACACGAGAAAAACTTTCCTACAAAAGCAGACTTAATGATGTCTAGTTCCATTTCATGTATAATTTCAAAGTTGCTTGCCAGGACAGAGCTGCCCAGCACAATTAGACTGCCAGGTACTAACGAGAGCAGGAAGAGCTGCCAGGATAAAAAAGACAAGCCAAGGAATCCTGAAATACAAAACAGTTTTCTGTGAGGATGAGGAAAGGTAGATCTAAGGAGGAGCTGGGGAAAGAAGCCAGTCATGTGGGCTTTTGTTCATTGACACCTTTTCTTATTCCTTTACTTCACTGTAAGAAGAAAAGATATTTATCTACAGCTGATTTTGCACAGAACATTGCTTTGGTGCTGTAAAACAATGGTTGTGTCAGTGGTTTTGAACACTCTTTACAATGCACACAAAAATAATTTTTCCACGTCACCTTCAGCCCTGGCCAGATTTAACAGTTTCAGAGGCACCTTGGTAACACGCCACCAATGTGTACCAAAACATGAGAGAAACTGCTGATCCAGAAATCCTTTTAATTCAAGCAATTAAAGAGGTACAGTTCTGAGCAAAGCAGTTTGTGTTTATACTCTACATGTTATGCAATTAAAAAAAATAAATCAAAAGCTCTTCGGGACTGTGCTTATTTTTTAATGAAATCAATGTCAGCTTCTAGTTACTAATAAGAAACTCACAATAACAGATCCTTGCAAGAAAGAAAGTTGTTTCAGCTTCAGGCTGATAAAAGGATTATTAGAAAACAGCTCTCTGTGTGAGTGTGCATGGCTGAATGTTTAAACAATCTTGAAAAATAATACTTTGAAATCATTCACCTCAGGCCCATATAAAGAAGACAATCTCATCCCACTAAAAGCCAATGAGGACACGGATCTAAACGTGATGGATTCAGGAGAGCATCTTGAACTGATGAGAATGGCTGTAATAAGGACACTCCCTCACACAAATCATCCTTTTGAAACTCTGGGCATACTAAGATTTTGGGAGAAGTTTTCACAGTAGTTTTTTTTTTTGGTACTTACCCACTGTCGGCTTGCTGGGATTTTCTGCAGTAGGACCCTGCACTCTGTGCAGACTTGCTATGCAGAATACCAGCAAAGGGGGTTAACACAATGAGTGGTTACAGTTTAAATCTTATTACACAAAGCTTCATTCAAGTCCGTACACACAGTGAAGAGCCACAGGGGTGCATTTCAGCCTGGGCAGAGAGGAATGAGTCACACAATTCCCATTCTGGGAAGGGAAGGGAAGGGACACAGCCCCTGCCTCGTGTGATCCCTGGGAGAGACCTCGTGGTTCCTGTTCCAATAACACCGGGCCGTGGCTGCTCCACGAAACACTCACAGGAAAATAACTGCGTTTCAAACTTTGAAACTCATCTGATTCAGAATTTTTGGAAATTACCTTGCATCCACGTAGTGCAAAAATATAATTGACAGTGATGGTGACTCCTAACTGCCACAGGAACAAATGGAGACTTCCAGAACCTGGAAAGGGGAGGGACATAAACCACATTAGCATGGATCGTGTATTTCCTCTCCTCTCATTATCGTTCCAGGCAGACTCGAAATTTTCTCTTGCTGGACTCTCATAAACATTGTTGTCCACACAGAAAGAGCTGCTACTGAACCTGGTCACACCTTTCTTGAATTTTAGGGTGTATTTTTAATTATTGCTTTTTAATAAACTATGCTAGCTTATATGCTTATGGTTTTAGTTGCTTGTTTTACTAATGGCTTTTTCCAGCTAATTAAAGGAAATCTCCAGGAAATCTCTTTCTTCTGATAAGTAGGTTACACAAACAGCTTCAAGGAGAATGCATCCTTCCAGACATAAATCTGTACTTAGAACTGCCAAGGCTGTTTGCACAGGCTGGAGTGCTGTGCTTGTAACTTCAGCTTTATTTCATTATTGTAGATTCATGTGCTGTTGAAAAGAGATATTTATTATTAATTACTGGGGATTTTTGAAAGAGCATCTTGTAAAATATTTTTAATTATGGACAATGCTACTGTAGGCATAGATTTACTGGGAATGTGTACATCAAAAAGGATTGAATTCTCAAAATGTGCATCCCAGCTTTCAAGTTAACAAAAGTGATTCTTCTTTTAGTGCTTCAGTGCAATTAAGGAATTTGATTTATGAATGTGAACCATGAGATCCATCTGATCTTTCCAACTTTTTAATTTTTCCTAGTTTTTGCAGACAAACTCAATTTTAATTCCGATAGCTTGCACTGCTTACTGAACTTTACACTTAAAGAAAATATCCAATTATCAGAGCGATATTTTGAAAAACAACTTTGCGTCTGTTGTGAAAGCAGAGTGTGAGTAAAGAAACCCCAGACATTATTAAAGATGAAAGTTATATAGATCGTGTGTTTGAATTCATTTTTGAATGAATCCAAAAAGCTCTTGCTAAAGCCTCCAAGAGCAGAAAGGTGCAGGTTACCGGTGCAGTGCTGCCTCTGCAGAACGGCAGCATCATCAGGAATTCAGCCTCACTGCTGAGAGTTAGCAGAGCAGCAGCAAAGCACCCCTTATCCAAGGGGCTTGCAAAGGCACTTTCTGAAAGAGCAGGATTTCCATTGTGTCTGTGTTAGGAGCTTGGCAGAGGTATTCATCAGCCATTATTGATTTGGAAGGAGGCATGGCTGGAGTGAGGAGGATTGATCTGAAGTCTCCCTTGGCTAACTATTGAGGGATCTATTCATATCAAGATGAAGCACTGAAGAGAGACCTACACCGATAGGAAATGCGTCTCTCTGTCCCTTTTCTTCACAGGGCGTGTGAAAAACTCTGCCTTGCTCTTGGGATTGTTTTTTTTTTTCTTCCCCCATTAGCTTTCAGAAACATTATCTTTGCTAAGTTTAGCATTCCTTGATTTTCCTGGGCAATTCTTTAGGGAGCTACAGAGCGGCAGTTTCCTCTGAGATGAGCTGGTAAGGGGATAAGGGAGAAAGAGCTATTGACTTTTATTCAAGCTGCAGCTTTCTTGTGAGATACTGAAGGTGGAAAAAGGTTTCCATCAGCAGTCTGCCTTAGCTGTGAGCTCTTCACCCGCCCTTCCCAGCCCCAGATGTCCCAGCATCTCCCCAAGGCATTTCTGTGGTCACTTTTGCCATCCTTTCCTTTCTCCCCGCATGGGTCACTGCAGAGCTGCAGCTGGTGATCCTTGTGGGTCCCTTCCAGCTCAGACCATTCTGTGTCTCTGGGATTCTGCTTCCCTTCCAGAGGAATGTGGAACTTGTCATTACCAGAGAAAGGACCAGGAGCCAGGTGGACTCAGGAGGATTATCTTTGCTGAGGTCTCTCACCTGGAGAGCAGAGGGCGGGACCTCCCAGCTCTTCACATTTCACCCACACAGCTTCGCCCCTCACCTCACACCTGCAACACCTTTCTGCAGATTTTACGAGCCCAGATTTGGCTCACTGACAGCCATCTGAAATGTTTCTGCAAGGAACATTTCTCTTTTCCTCTCTGTATCCTTTCCCTTTTGTTCTTCCCCCCATTTCTGTCCCTTCCCAGACACCATCACGTGCCTCTCTGGCCTTTCCTCCAGCTCGTCATTTCACATGAGCTGCTGATGCATCAATGCCACCATGGATTAACTTCTGATCCCAGCTTGTTCAGCTTTTTGCTGCACTTAGGGACAAACAGATTCCTTCTTTGTCTCGTGCTGCTCTTCACAGTCTAAAGGTCCTTCCTACGGACGAGGCCATCTCAGGCTTTTCCCTGCAGTCTTTTTGAGGGAGAAATAAACACCTTTTGCTTTTCTGCTGCTCACTCCCTCCTTGTGGCAAATAAAGACATGCAAAGGCACGACCAAGAAGCTACAGTTTTGTAAGTTAATGTTTTGTAAGAGTTTAAAATAAATATACATGTGATGTTATAATTTAGAATGTTACCTTTAAAAGCGGATAATTCAGACCTGTCATCTTCACAAAGAAATAAACAGCAGATAACCTTCTGAAATAAAGAATATGAAATTAAATGGACCTGAGTATCTTAAGATCTCAAGATCTTTATTTCATTACTTGGGTTACTTTGTCTGCAGATGGTTTTTTATTTTGAGTACTTCAATTTAAAGAAACCTACGTATATGAACTAACTTTCCCCACGTATTGTGCTTTATTTCACGTGATGGAACACCAACTGTTAATGGGAATTTAATCCCAGGGACCAGGCTGAAGTAAATCTGAAATAAAAGTCCCTCAATGTGCATAATGCTGTTGTTGAGTTTGCGTTTCAGGGTAAAAAAATTAAATAATCAGACAGACCATGCCTTTGCAATTGTTAATCATGAGAAGGAAGGTCGCATACCTACATTTGCCTGGTTTCCTGTGAAGGGAAAAAACGAAATCACAATCATTCTTTTAATGATTAATCAAAAAAAAAAAAAAAAAAGGCTGTATTAATAGTCCATTTCTTCCTGAAAGACACACAGGAATAGTACAGAAATCCAGAACAGTGAAGGATCTGATATATGGCTGACAGTTTTTTCTTTCAAAAAAAAAATTTGTGTTGTGACCCAACAAAAAGCTCTGACTTCTGAGAGTTTTATTACATTTTATAAACTTCTCATCTTTGCTGCTGAAACCACTAGACTACTCACTGTGTTAAAAATAAAGTGATCATTGTAGTGAGTTCACCTCCAAATCATCTCATATTTCTTCTATACTGCCTTTACATTTATGAGTTACAGCATATTGATTTCACCCTTCCCTCGCACTGAGTTTGACTCTCCCTTAATAGACAAAATGACTATTTGCGTTCTATAAATCCTACTGTTTGTATTTCTTTTCTTCTCTGAGCCGTAATCTGTGACTTACAATGGGCCACTGCTCAGTGAAATGATGAGGTGCTAGTTCAGCCCAATATTGTTCAAACAACTAAAAAAGTCCAAGTGCCAGCCTGTTGTTACTCGAGCTTTTCTCATGGGTGTTCTTTACATTATCTGACTTCCCAAGAAGTGGAGCAGTGCATTCTATTCACCGGCAAACTGCTCAGGTAATTATCTCAAAGCACATTTGATCCCCTCACAATGCTCAGCGTTGGCTCCTGTTCCTTGCTCCGTGCTCTGCAGCTCCAATTTATCCTTGCCCTGCTGGAATGTTGTCTGTGGCTCTGGATTACACCTGGCACTGCGCTCGCTTCCCTCGCTGCCTTGCACGTAGCACACAGCACCGGAGCCTCTGTCACATTCTCTTTCCCTTCTAAGACCTTTCTGGGTTCTCTGAGGCGGTTTCTGAGCTGTGACCTGAAAATGCAGTGCAAGCTCTGCTCCTTGCAGGTAACGAGAGAACATGGTGCCTAGCATTTCCTACAAGTGCTCGTGTCAGCAGAGCCCAGCAGCTCGTCCCTGTCCCCTGGGCCTGCCTGCTCCCTCACTCGCCTGCTCCCTGTCAAAAGCTTTTGTCACATTTCCAGCAGCAGAGGTGTAACTTTGACCATATCCATTTTTCATTAAGAGATCGGGTGAGATATTGGACCTCAGTCACTTTTGCCTTTTCTACGCTTGTGCAGAAAGAAAAAGGAATTCCAGGCAGGGTAGAAAGTCCTTCACAAAACTAAGAAATTCGGGTTTAAAAGAATGTTTAGAGACAGAACTACACGTCATTAGCTCATTATTCTTTCAAACTGGACTGTCTCCATGCTCACCTTAATGTTTAGCCCACAGTCACAGTGAACCGAAGTTAGGGATTTTTTTAAAGTAAAATGAAGTCCATAAAGGTTAGTCCAAACTGAATGGGAAGGATTTGGCTCCTTTTATAAGGTTGAAAAGAAGGAAAAACCGATTAATAGAACTTTTGTTTGCTTCCTTCTAAGTGTGTCATCTATAAACAGCTCCATTCAGAGAAAAAAAAACAAAAACCCACAACTTAATTAATGCAATTAATGTTTGTTATTCAGTGCCAAACTGCACTGAGCAGGTCCAGCACCTTGGTTTGCCTGGGTTTCTCTTTTCTTCTGCAGAAATGCCATTTTTCACCACTTACTGTCCCCGACCTTTGGTCAGCTTTGCTCTCCTTACAACTTTTACAGGTTTCTTTTGGAGAAATTTCTCCACCAGGTGTGAAAACAAGATCAGCACCTGTTTTGGAGAAAAGCTTTTCTAACCCACTGAATAATGAATGCAAAAGGAAAGAAGTGCTGAACTTACGGAAAACTTGTAGATCTCATCAGGTTTGATTTTCTCTCTCTCCTTACAATGCAACTGAATTAATATCTATGACATTCTTTTTTAAACTTGTTTTTAAAAACAAATGTTTTGATGAAATGATAAATGCATCTGGAATCTGCATAAATATAGTAAATGAAAGACAATTACCAGCTCTCACATTACTAAGATGTATTGGCACTTTTACTAAAGTGGAAAGATTTGACCTAACTCCTTAATAATTAGTACTATTTCGGTAAGTTAGTAAAAATTGCATTTAACAACAGTAAAATTTTCATTAACTTGGATTAAAACAGATTTTAGAAATACAGCCTCATGCCTCATACATCAGACTCTGGAGAAGCACTCGTCACAGTGGCTGGTGGTATAAAAAGCTAGTTTATAACAGACAATTTATTATACAAAATAATACTGGAAAATCATTCTCTAGCAATTTTAATCAGGGGCTAAGGTTTTAACAGGCCAATGATCCAGCACGTCAACCAAAGACCAGGGGAACTGAATGTGCAGTTCCTGCATGGAGAGCAGCTGCTCAGTTGCCTCATTTAAAGCTATGACTGCTGTGGACCGCCTCCACTAAGTGTTATTCCATATAATGCAGCTTCCAGGGTATTTTTTTTTAGATGATCTCCAAGCAGGAAAATGTTCATTATTACATAAGATGCAGGAAAAGCTGTGCAGCAGAATTGTACCTGTTCTGCTGCACTGAGAATCCTTGGGCTCCTCCCTTCCCTCGTCCCAGGGCAGGGGGAGCAGAGCTTTCCCCTCCAGAAGCGCAGCCCTGGCGTTGGATGGCAGCTCTGCACCCTTTGTTCAACACCTCTTTCATTTCCCCTCCAGCCGAAACCCACTTGCTACCAGATGAATTCAGTTGGCTTTTAGGCACAGAGCTGTGGAAACTTGTGGATGCAGGGAATCATCACGAGGGAAAGGAGCTGGTTGAAGCGAAGGCTCCCCTCCACCTCTGCCAGTGGGGCAGGAGGGAGAATGGCAGCATTGTTATCCGGCACACAGATGCAGGATGGCTGAACAGAGCTGTCTGCCCTTTTAATCTGTCCTTTGATCGTCTCTGAAATAGATCAAGGCAAAACCATTCCTTTCCTCTCTGACAAAAAGAGCCTTCTGACTTCTCTGTGCTAAACATCACCTTCTGCTCTGGCAGCTGGGCTCAGGAATGGCACCTACTCACTCCACTCCTCCGTGCTCAGCTAGAGGGCTGAGCTGGCAGAGCTGTGGGGCCAGGCCGTGGTACCCCATGGAAGAGCATGGGGCACGTCCTTCCTGAGCAGGGCATGTGAGATCCGCCAAAGGAGCCAGAAAGGATCCTGAGAGGAACTTCTGAGAGAGAACTGGATTGCTTGTGTACCAACGCCTTTAAAACCAACCAGAGGAATTCTAACAGATGATGCAAGTGGTGAAAGTTGATATTATATGGATCAATAGGTACCTGGTATGGAAAAACAGTGTGGCTGGAGTACATTTATCAAAGTCCTTGCACGCTCAAGAACAGATAGTGCCATGGTGTATATTAAAGATGGACTAGGGCATAAAAATAGAGTAGCACAAGAAAAGAATCGATTTGGATCAAAATCACTCTCGAAGAGAATGATAAATAGTCATTGAGAGACTACAGGGATTCTTTCTATGTAGTCCAAAAGGTTACCTTAACCAATGATTGATATCTTGATAGTATTTATTACACACAGGCACAAAACCCACCTGCAATTGTTTAATTTTCTCTCATTGGAGAGAAATGCTACGGGCAGCAGACAGGCCCGTACGTGCTGTGCTGCCAAAATTCACAGGGTTCTGCTGCAAAAAGGCACCAAACCCACAGGGTGGGATGTTCCTGGAGCCAAAGGTTTGGTAACCAGTGAGGATATTAAACGAGGGAGAGAGAAATAACCTTGTTGATGATGGCATCCTGTTTGCTCATTTCAAATGTAATGAAGAGCAGAGAAAAGAGGGTCCATGATAACATCTCCAGTTCCAAAAGGGCAACAAAACAACGTAAGGAAATGTTCTTTTAGTTTATTGTGGGTGTCTCTCTCTCCCTGCATTCACAGGTTTAAATCCTAAAGGACTTGAAACCAAACATTTGGGGAATACAAAGCACAGCATGACCGATAATGAGGGAGCAGATCTGTTATCCTGCCGCTTGCTCCGGTTCTTCCCTCCATTTTATGACGCCTGGCAGTTTTGAATGCCCTGCTACATGCATGCACAGGCATTCAGTTTGGTACCTGAAAATAATTCCTATTGCACCTATTGACTTGTGGATGCCAAAGCCAAGACCTGAAATAACTTAAAATTCCTCAAGTTAAGAGCAGTAGTATGGATACAGGGCATTAATCCATATTTTGACATCCTGAAGACAGCGTTAAGCTTTTTGTTATCTTATTAAATTGTATCGGGCTTCCCTTGCAAAGATTCCAACCAGGATTGATAAATGCTTGGCTTCAGCTACATTCCCCCATTTATTTTCCCACTGTCAGATTTAATCCATAACTGCTGTTCAAAGGCATGGGGCAGGAGAGGAGGGTGCATCGTGACTCAGCTGGTAGCTGGCTACCGGCAGCCAAAAGCTACAAGAATGTATTATTATCATTCAGACTGCATCTTGACATAATTTATTTTCACCTTTTTATAATCTATTCCCTGAGGATGAACAATTTATAATCACATTATTTAATTAGTTTTTATTTAGTGTCAATTCGCTTAATCTCATTGACCAGAAAACATGGATTTTTATGGAATGAAAAAAAACCGCAACCCTTAAACCTAACCCCAACCACAACATCTAAAAAGCACATAGAAGGCGTAAATGCAGAACTTGGACTGCTGGAGTTAATATAAAAGTCATGTTTTACTCCAGCTGAACCCTGGACAGATATCACTGCCCCACGGCCACAGCCAAGCTTGGTTTATCCTGAATGTTTTAGGTGGTGGAGGTGTTCTCACACTGGGTTTCACCTCAGATTGGTCTTTGGAACTTTCTTCATTTTCTTCCTTCTATTTCCTACTAGGGACAGGAACACGTAAAGGAAGCTCATTGTCTCATGACAGAGGTTATATATGCTCAACACCCAAAAAAAAGTGCATTTTCCTTTGAGTAAGATCTCTTTCTGGATCTGAAAATGGCTGAAAAATTACATCCGAATACACTTCCTTCAGTGAGCTGCCAGACAGATGTAAATAAAACAACTAAATATGGATTTTGAGCATCAGTTTGTCCCAGACAGCAGCGATATAAACTCCCTCTCGCTGGAGAGTTTTTAGATTAAATCAGACCAGTCTCTTGATAAGCAATTCAAAATCACTGGCAGTCACAGAGAATCCCCTTTTAAGCACGGCTGTAGAGGACAGAGGAGGGGAGTTGTGTGAGCCAAGAGTTTCCACTTCTTCATCCAAATCACACCAAATGGGACCAAGTCATCCGAGCAGGAGGCAGAAAGGGGAGCTTGCAAAAAAGCCCTGCCTGAGAGAAAGCAAGGTATGTTCTGAGAATATTCAGTCAGTTCCTGAATGATTCACGGGCGGAAAAACAAAAGAAATCAAACCAGACAGAATTTGTCAGTTTGCTTCCAAATTATTTACATCAGTGGATCGCTCTACGTCTGACTCTGTCAACACTGAATGGGGCCAAGTGCTGTATTGAAACTTCAGATTAAGTATTTTAAAACCTTGTTCAAAACAGAAAGATCACTGATTCTGAGACCACTGGTTTGGTGGAGAGAGATGTGTTGGCCTGACTGGCTGTACCTCTGCAGGAAAACACGTGGTGGAAAGGACTTCACACTGCAGGGGTCTGGAAGAAGGAGGAAAACAGAGGGTAAAGGGGAAAAAGAATGATTGACACAGACTGCAGAAGGAAAGACTCTATTATCATTATTATTATCATTATCATCACCATCACTGAGTAGCACAGACTCAAAACGTCCCTGCAGGTCATTCTTAGGGCTCTGTGTCTGTCACCAGCCTGGGATGAGCTGCAGGCTCTGGTGCTGCTGGCCTGCAGGAAGCTCTGGATCCCACCACGCCAGCAGCACTGCTGGAGTCCCCACAGGTAACTGTGCGTGAGCACTTCTATTCCAGAACCTCTGTGTTAGGGCTTTACAACTAGGTAATAAAATATCACTCCGTGATATTACCTGGCAGGGACACTTGATGCTTGAAAGCAATTATTTTTTTTTTCTTTTTTTGTATTTTAAGTGAAATTCCTATTTCCATAGAGTATGCACTCACAGTTGTCATCCAAGCTTTGCTTTTTTAGGGAACCTGACAGCTTTTATAGTCCTGTTGGCTCTAAAGGTCACCTGCTCTCCCTCTCCCCCATAAGTTGGGAAAAGATAAGTTTGTTTTCCACTGTTTTGTACTGAGCTTTGCATAAGCTGGGATAGCTTAGCCCTTTGTCAGCTCTGACACCTGTATTCACTCCTCTTAGGTAGCAGAAGATCAATGGCCCAATAATAACATTTTATCTTATTCTTACTTTTAACGCCTCTTGCTGCAAAAGTGCTCCATGGGGGGAACTGTGCCACTGTGGTTGTATCATAATTTTCCAGCTGCTACACTGCAAGGGGAGGAACATTCTCAATGTCACAGAGCCTATTTCACTGTTTTATCAGGTATATTTATTCATAGAGCTTGTTTATTACCAAGACATGTTAAAAGTGAAAATAAAACAAAATAAGTGTTTCTGGATGTTCCCATTCATCCTTAGAATCCATCTGAATTGAGAAGGTGCCACTGCATCAAGCAACTATTTCCTTTATCCCTTGAGTGTTTGAGAAAATCTTATTAACAGGAGCTCTATTGGTCCCTTGATTTGGGATGTAAAAAATCATACGCTGATTCCTTAGCAATTGAAGTTAATCAAATCCAGTGCCTTGTGCCGATGCACAGATAGCTTCCTTCTCACCTGCAAGCTGCTGGGAGGTTGACTCACGGTCTCTTCTACAAGCGCTGCTCAACCTGCTCAGAGCTGTCAGTGCTGTGCCTTACGCCAGGTTCCACAGCTCCTGAGCGTGTGGCCGCTGTGAACTGACCAGTGCAACCCCTGGTCACCTTCCTGGCACCTGCAAGGTGGCTGCTGGGTGCTCTCACTCACTCACCACGAAGGGAAACAAAAACCCTGCCACAGGAACAAGGTCTAGCTGAGGAAGGTATTTGTAATTTTTCGCAATCTTTGTTTAAAAGTTCTGCTTCTGAGCAGCAGCCAGGAGGGTTCCAGCACTAGCAGGGCTAACAAAGCCCACGCATGCTTCAGACTTCAGCAAAAATCCTGTGTGCTCCTTATCTTCACTGAAATGAGGTGTTCAACCATGTTGATTTACGAGCAGTTTTGACCTGCTTAAATTGCCCTGTCTCTAACCAGCTGATAGTTAAGCTAGCAATTACCCTGGGGGCAGAAGAGCAGTCGTGATCCCAGGAATTTGTTGTGCAAAAAGGCTGAATGACCCACTTATGCAGAGAGAAAAAACAGACAAAATTGAAGGAATTCTGTTGTGTGTCAGGAATATTGACTTCCATAAAACACAAGCTCTTTTTCCTCCTTGCGCTTACTTTTTCATCAGCATAGTTACAGAAGAACTGCTCTGAGAACTGAACCAATTGATAACCACTGTTGCAATCCCACTGAAAAAGTTGGTGGCACACCAGAGAAATGGAGTAGAGGATAAAGGAGAAGCAGCTCTGAACTGGGAGCAGTGCAGCCACATGAAGATCTATTCCCTGCCTGTGCTCATTTATTGAGACAGAATGGTGAAAGCAGTCCAAAACTAAGTATTCACATTCATGACCAGGGAAAAGAAGGGAAAAAAGAATTTTCTCTTTACTTCTTTTGATTTCAGGAGTGATTAGGTTCACTTGCATCTGTTAAATTGCTTGGTAAGTGTTCTCTCTCTCTCCTTACAATAAAAGGGATAATATATTTCATTGTAGCATTTTCACTCAAAAGAGATTGGAATCATAAAGAACCAGGGAGAGGGGGGCAAGGTGGTATTCTGAGGGCATTAGGATGTTTTTAAGGGCTGTTTCGCTTTCTGTCTAAAAGCACTCTATCAACCCTCTTCACATCCTGTAAATAAGAGAGCTGCTGCTCTTGAAAAACAGCATTAGTGGTCATTTTAGGGGTTTTTTTCGGGATCTATTATCCTCTGCTGTACTACTGAACACAATTCACCAGGACATCCTTCGGCAGCAGCAGCCTGAGTTAAATCTCAGTGCAGACCCCAGCGCTCTGTCGGAGATGACAGCTGCTTTATGAACAGCCCCGTGCCAGGCGCTGCCAACAGCAGCAGAAAAGTTTCCTGAAAGTGGAAATCTCTTGGCCTCGGCGTGGCAGCAGCAGAAACACCCGAGCCTGCAGGAGACTTTTCCTGCGGAGCTTCGTGCTGGCCTCTGGAAGGCTCTGCACCCCGGGAGCTCGGGGTGACACCTCACACCTGCAGCCTGGCCCCGGCGCTGCTCACGGGAGCACAGCAGAGCAGGGAGTGTTGGCCTCTCGGTGGGATGGCACTAACGGGCTTGGAATGATAAACTGCGGGAAGAAGAGGTGGAAATTCATCGAGGAAATAGCTGATATTAGAAATAAATAAAGGTCTGGATTCTGGCTTGCTTGTAAGGCAGATCTGCAGGCTCTTAGCATCAGTTGAGACTGCTTCCAGCCCAGAGCTTGAATCAAAGGGAAATTGGGGTACAAAATTTTATGTCATAATTAAATATTCTTCTCTTTGTGACACCTGTCCTATCTTATTTTTAGAAAAACATAAGAAAGAGGGAAAACAAATTTAAATATGCTGGTTTGGAACAGAACTCCAAACTTACAGCCTTTTGTTCTTCTGTTTTGTAGGAGAACATTTGCAACAGACTCTCAGTGCCAGCTGGGAAAGAGACAGCACACACTAAAATTGTTTTCTCTTATTCATGCATGACAATTTCAACTACTCCTTTACGTGCTCTGACCTCCCAGCAGAAATATGAACAGGCCAAACCTGAAATAATTATTCCCAGAGCCACCAATACTTTGCGAGTCAGACTTATGTTTATGTTTAGATATATCTTAGGACAATAGGCATGTTGTCTACTGTCTACTGTACCTGTTAGGCAAAATGTAAACATTCCCGACACTATTTATAGAAAAGTAAAATGAATTAGGGTGGCAACAATGACCTGGAAGATTCAAAGTATAAATTTTACTTACGAGGCGCCATTGAATCCTGCCATCAATTCTTCACCCACTTCCCTGACTCAGGTGCCAAGCCTAGAAAAGCACATGGAGTGTGTAATTTGAAATAGATCGATGACCACTGTCCTCGTTGCTAATTTCAGAAATGAGTGTTATTGTGGGCATAAGGGCAACCTTTCAGCCATGAGGATGCCCCTCTTAGCTGTCAGCATCCTCACCCACGGGCTGCATCCAGAGCTCCAAACCGCATTAGAGGTAAATGCAGCCGGAATCTGGCCCCCGCATCCCAGCACTGTTGTTTTTAAAGTTATGCAATAACACCAGTTTTACAGCGTGTGGTAAAGGTCAACAGATAAAATATTTGGAACTTTTACTCATGAATATATTTAATTTGCTACTGCAAGTGATTTCGATTGCATTTCACAAAATACATAGCTGCTCCTCATTTTGCAATTAAAGATTTCTAATAATACAGTCAAACCTTCTTAATCATTGCTCATTCTAGCATAAAGTAAAGCTTGCTGTGTTTAAAGAGAACCAAGTCATCTTAACAGCATCCCCTTTTGTTCCTCTTTATTTTATGAGATTAGAATACTTAATAACCTTTACCATATCTGGCTGCAGTGGAAGTGTGAAGAAGAGTAAAACTTGCACAGTGGATTATGTGGCTGGGACAAAACTCAGTTCTGTAATTAGGTTTGGTTCTGTTGCTTAGGTTTTCAGAAAAAGTCAAAATTAATGGTTCCTTGCCCAAGATTCCCCTGCAGAGTCACATATAATAATAAACCATGCTTAGAGACAGGCATATCACATGAATATTTGCCAAAACCATTGATTTTTTTTTGCCTTGCTAAAACCCCATCATTTTTGAGGAAAATAGATAGAAATACTCAGTGCCTAAACTGTCATCTCTTTAATTGCCAATAATTAAGACACTGAAATAGTCTTGGAACACTCACAGACCCTTATACTCGTTCTTCTAAAAGCCCAGAAAACCTCAAGCTAATCTCAGATATTTAAAGGGCAGAGCTGGTGTTGCAGCACCTGCAGAGCTGTGCTGCAGAACAGCCTTGGGACCCATCAGCGAGACCTTACAGCCACCCCCTGAGCTCCCCAAACTGAGCATGGAGCTCTTTTTAACAGAAGCTTCATTTTCATTAAAAAGAAAAATGTGTTCAGGCAAATTGATGGAGAAATGAACCAATTTGAATGTATTGAAGTTTTTCGCCTTGCTACAGTGCTTTTTAAGTGGTGCCTAAACAGTTGGTCACAGATTTATTTATGTTTCCGTGTAAAGAAAGAAAATATTGTCACTTTCTATATGGGAAACAGTTTCCCTAATTATTTGGCTCCTTCTTCTACTACATAAACAGCAATTTGTACCCCTCTCCTTCAACTGGCTGCAATTAACAGCTACATTGCAATAAGCAGATTATGTTAATTAAAAACTCAAAACTGTGTAAACAATGGGAAAGCTGACTAGCCATTTTCTATTTTTGCCAACTGGGAGGAACACCAGAGAAATTAGTACCAAGCTTAATTTTGCTGTTTATAATTCAACTTATTTGTAACAAATTACAGCATTTTAAAAGTATTTTTAAACAATTAACTTTGTTTCTCCACTCTGTTTGAACCACATCCCACTAGACAAGTTTACATCTGTATGAACTGGGGGGAAAAAAGAGTTAAAAAAAAAAAAAAAAATCTAAAAAGGTGTTAAGGGAACAGATTTGCACATATCGTCGCCAAAGCGGAATATTAAACACAAGTTCCCTACCATGCCGGAGTCACGCTCTCAAAAAGTCAGAGCTAAGGACAAAAGCGTAACTTAGTTCTGCTTCTTCGGCAAAAATGCGAACAAAACTCCAATATAAACCTTACCCAGCTGATGTCAATGAATTGTGAAGTTTTCCCATGTTGCCATATTTTCGCAGGGTTTTGAGTTTGTCTTTCCCTTTCCAGCCCAGGATTGTTCAAGGAGGGCAGGAGGCAAAGGTGGAACTGTTAAATATTTGTGTTTCCAGTGCTCCTTTTTGACCATGGAATTGCATTCAAAGGACAGCTCTTGGACTTTCTGTGCAGGAGCTGGACTTTGACCATCCGTGGACATCCCTTCCAACTCAGGATGCTCTAGGATGCCTCTCCTTGCCCCACACAGCGGGGATGCCACCCCCAAGAGAACTGCAAGCACAGAGAGGCTGTGGAGAGAGAGCACGTTTATTGACTGGGAACTTGCCCTTGACCAGACTGTGGGGAAAAGGAAACAGAATAAAGGACTCAAGAGCTTCAATTTTATCCAGGAAATACTCCAAGAGCATGAAGGAGACAACACATTGTCTTCTCCAGGTTTGCATGATTGGAGATTGCCGTTGGACTACAAAGAGAAGAACACCAGAGAGGGGAATGGTCGTGGCTTCGGCTGAGGTGCTGCATTGTTTCTAGGGGGTTTTCAAAGCCTGTAGGAAGAGAAGTTGACACGGAATATGGAAGAGCTCATTCAGCCTGGGAGCAGACTTTCAGAGTGGCCAATATAAAAACACCAGTTCAGTGCATGGTTTCAATTACACCCCTGAACCAAACTGCTTTAGAAAATGGCAGTGGTCTCAGAAGATGTGAAAGCTGCTGGTGGATGCATTATTCACAGCCCCTTAGGAGGCACATAATGCTCAGTGCACAGCACCAGACAACGGGAGCAGGGAAGCTTGAGGAGGGCAGACATTTAGAAACACTCTCCACATCGTTAGGATCTGCACCTCGTCTCTCTGAGTCGTTTACAGAGAGTGAGAGGACTGGGGAGCTTCATGTATATTATGTTAGAAAAGACATTTCCTCTGTTTTAAGGGCAACACTGATTTCCCATCTCCTGCTCCCCGCAGAGCTCACGGCTGGTGGGAGGGCTACTCGAAATAAAAGTACGGTTGATCATTTCGCTCTTGTATTTCCACTGTTTTCCTTTTGGAGACACGAACTTTAAATGAGCTGCTGTAAAAGCTTCTTGGGGTCAAAACAGAGGAAATCACATCCACCACAGAGACAGGCACTGCAAAAAACCCTAATATGGCCATTATGTTCAACTCAGCAGTCTTTTTCCTGTTGGTAGGGTTTCGGTACGAGCTTAGCATCAAGCCAGGCTGTCAACACCAATGAAATCTATTTCTGTGACATTGAAAGAGCTCTTGATGAAAGTCAATCAGCTTAGGGAATGTGTTTTGTTGTTTTGGGGTTTTTTTTAATAACACCTGGAAACAAGACAGGGGACGAGTTGGGCTTTAACAGAATTGCTGTTTTTTCTCAGTTTTGAGGAGGTGAGGAATATGTACTAAGTAAACCCATTTATTCTACAAACAGCTCATGTAGTGTTTGATGGTAACAGCTACATTTCAACCTGACCATTTTCTCAGAGTCTTGTTTCTTAACAGAGTTAACCCTTTCGCCAGGTCTTTTATTCTGAAATTATTGGAAGGGTTTAGATCGTGTTGTGACCCTTTCTGGGGGAACACAGAGCAGCCCTCGGGCTCCTGGGTTAAACAACTTTAGTTTCCATGCTATAGAAGGAAGTGTAATCCAGATCCTGCCACCGAGTCCAGGACTCGAGGTCACAGCTCTTTTCAAGCTCAGTAAGAATTCACTTTCTGAAGTCTCTTCACCTCAGAATAGGATGGAGATGATGATGATGATGATGATATTAATATTTTTAAGAGTCAGTGTATAAAGCCAAATGGTGGACCTTGGGAATACTGCCGTTTCAAACAATGGCTGTGATGGAGGTTTTTTGTTTTCTTATTCAAACACATCATACGGAATTAGACTGAAACAACTTAAGAGGTGATTTCAGGGTGAGGCACGTAAATGTTAGCGATAAAATAATGCCATCCATATTTCATTGTCTCTGTGCATGAGAGTTATTGCTGTATTAAATCACCATCTACTCCTTTTCCTTTTGGTGTCCTGACTCCGTGCCTGTTCAGTGCAGCTGAAACCCAGTCAGCTGTTCCTCTGCCCAGCCCACTGAGATACCTTCAGAGCAATGTCATTCCAGAAGTTCCTTGGGGAGTGCAACATTTTCCCATTTGCGAGAAAGATTTTGTTGTTTTTGAGGTTTGGGATAAAGCAGGGTTGGCAGAGAATCATAGAACCATCACCATTTTCCTCCCGCTCCCATTCCCTGCCCCACCAGGGGCGAGGAAGAAATCCAGGGAGATGTGCAAAGCTCACCTTCAGTGTGACAGCCCCGAGTGACCAGAATTCTGAGCTGACAAGGACATAAACTCTTGTAAGTGAAGTGTGATATTGATTTGTATGCAGCTACAGTGCAGAGATCAGGGGAAGTTCAAGGCTATACACTGTCGTTAAATTCCTCTCAGATTAGGGAAAAAAAAAAATCTAATTACTTTCATTGAGGTACACAAAATGAAAAATCTATTTCAGTATTTTGAATTTAAAATTGATCAATTCCTTGGTGCCTTTTACCTCTTGAACTGATGGAGGCTTTGATACATTATGTAAAGAACAATTATATTTTAGAATAAATTAAAAGCAAACATACCGTTTGTAAAACTGAACCACAGATGTTCTCTTCTTGTGGGTATTTTAAAATAAATAAAATCAAGATCATGACTCCAGAAGATGCATGTGAAAAAGATGATTATTTAAAATGCTCTTATTACTGTTAGTACAGATGACCCAGGAGTGATTCACCCTCAGAGGAATCATCCCTCATTTTATTTTTGGTAATTTTCAGGCTGACTCCAAGGTCCTTTGCAGCCCCAGGAAGGTCTGAATGGTCTGATGGTTCATTTTTGCACTGCTCATTGGTGTTTGTGTTTTATCCACCACTTGCATTATAATCTGTGCTTTAAAAGACATGCATTCTAAGTATGTAGAAATGAACTAATTCCACTTGATTTTCAGCGTCTTAGGCCTATTTAAAATAATCTCATCTGCTTGATACAAATAAGTTTTGTTTAGCCCTTCCCTCCCCCCAGTTCGATTCAGCTTTTCCCTATTGTTGTGGCAGACCTTTCACAATGTGTTTGATCAGACATCCTTCCTGCCTGGTGTCCTGTGCCAGTGATTGACAAGAGTCCTTTGTGAGCAAGCATTTAAGTAATGATGTACGGACTTGTTAGGGAGCTGCCGTGTCAAGAAGAGAAATGAACAATAAATTAGAATAAAATGGAATTGCATTTGAAACTTGGCTGGAGGATTTTGCATTTGCGAGGACAAAGGACATTTGACAATCTGAGTCATCTTGCAGCTTTGCCTGTAGCAACTGTCAAATTAGTTCTTAATGCTACAGGGAAAGGGATTGAGTCACAGCATTGCTCAAAGTTAAGAGGCTCATCAGTAAATCACTGGCGATATTAACAATTACGAGCCTCACATTAATATGGCAAAACCACTCTGAATGTTATGCTTACAACAGAAAGCCAAGAGGTGAACACAATTTTGCTTTCAGATCCCTGGGCCTTCTCCCAGTGACTGCAGCTTTAAATCGGGGTAGGCAGAGCAAAAAGAAGCAAATCGATTCAAGAATTTCACAACTACGTGTCCTCACAACTATGTAATAAGAAGAAAACCAAGCAGTAAATCTGGATTTATCAAAGTATAAAAGTGAGGTGAGGAAGACAAGTGCTTACCTGCACATAAATTCAAGACTCGCACGCTTGTCTGTCATCCCTAAACTTACACTTTCCAGGATCCTGCTGGGCCCCTCCCTCCTCTCAGCACCTCTGGCTCCATCCCTTCCCTGCAGCAGCTGGCAGATGTGCCCAGATGCCACAGAGGCTGCATTCCCACCGGCACGTGGCTCAGAGGACTCGGGGAGGTCGTGTGTCCGTGCTGGGATGAGGAAGGGCTGTGTCACCTATGCCAGTTCCAGTCCACTCTAAGAGAAAAACATCCATTTTCTGTTCGTTATGTTGAGAACGAGATTGTCTTTCCAATTTCCTCACACACACAAGAAACCCTTAGAGTGTTAGACTATTTTGATGCCAGACACATTTAAGTTGTTTCACAAAACACAGTCCCTTTGGAGGATTTGGGTCAGAGGGTGCCCTGGTCTTAGAAAGGCTCACAGAGAATCACTGGGTTTGAGCTGTTTTTAAAAAATACAGTGTATTTTTCAGGCCAGCACTTTCACAATCACTTCATGCATCATTTTACAGAGTGGCTTTCAATGAAAAAAAAGTACGCCCATGTTTTATTTGTAAGATTGAAGATAAGACTGAACTGCCCCGTACGATGATCAGCGTAATTTCATCTCTTTCAAAATCTCCGTGGGTCTGCCTCAGTCTGCTGCACGATATTATCAGGAATCCATTGTGCCAGGCTCTCCATCACTTTTCAAAGACACAACTGCACAATTCTACCATTTTCTGGCATGAAAGGGGTCAGAGGGGAACAGAATTAGATATGTTGTGGGAATGGCCCGAGGTACAATTGCATTGACAGCTCATAATGCCACTCCAGGCCACCTTCCCTCACAAGCTGCACGGGTCTCTCCCGCAGCAGGCTCTGCCCTTTTAAGTGCTTGCACACTGTAATGAAGTCCCGTTGCACTGACAAAAGAAGGATGATGAGTACATTCACCACCTGAAGAGTCTCTTAAAAGTGACAGCAGAGAAAGGAATTTCCTGAGCTCTGCAAACGCTGCACTAATGAAACTTCGACTTGGATTGGTTGGTCAAAATTGATCCAAAAAG
>VZRN01000634.1:3267685-3279294 GCA_013397935.1 Dasyornis broadbenti | reverse complement strand
AACCCAAACCCCAAAACCAAACCCATAAAACCTCACAAGCAAGCAAAGAAATTCACTATTATATGCAATTCCACTGATGCATATTTTTAAAGGACTGTTTCATGTACCCCAGCTCCTACAGTGAGCATAGGTGTCTTTCTACTTATCAGATTTTTTGCCTGGCATACAAAAATACGACCAAAGGGGGTTTTTTATACCTTTTTTTTTTCTGTTTGTTTGTATTGGTTTGGTTTTGTTTGTCTTGGGGTTTTCTGGTTTTTTGTTTGGTTGTTTTTTTGTTTTTTTTTTTGGTTGTGGTTTTTTTTTTTTTTTTCCTGTCTGTGAGAATATTTATCTACATCTAGCAAAATCTATAACAAGGTCTGAGAAAAGAACTTCTTGTACAGAAAATAATTTCCTGTCTTCAGGACAAAGTCAAACAGTGGTCTAAGATAGTCCTTTCTGAATACCAACATCCATGCTTGAAAACACCAACCACCTAACTCCTGAAGTTTGCAAAGACTTCAAATTCAATCCATAGCCAGAAATTTTAGCATTCTTGTTTTTTCTAAAAGAATCCCAAGGAACTCAGGTGTTGCTGGTCACTCAGCCTGCAAGAGCTAACAAGGCTAGAAACCCCAAACTCTAGACATGTAAATTAAGGAATATCAGCAACAATGTTGAGACAAATCCCTAGAGAAGGGAAAGCATGGATCTAATTTTCTCGACATCTTCCTTTTTGATTTGTTTGCAAGTAGAACATTCCCTTTTTCTTAGACTTTTTTACATGGATTAATAAGCCAGGGCTCTTCTGCATCTAGAAACAGGTTAAGCACCCGAGAGGAACTCAGAAGAAAAACCAACCGAACAAACAAATAATAAAAAAAAATCAAAACAGAAAAAGAGTAATTAAAATAATTTGTTTCTCTTGTACTAAGAGCCCTGAGGAAAGGAATCAAGCTTTATACACTAGCTTGATGTAGGGCCTTTTCTCTTTCCAGGGAAAATATCAATGAAAAACATCCTGAGGGACAAAAAAATGGATGATCTGAGTGTAATGAAGGTTGACAATGACTATTATTGATGTCCTTATCCCAAATGACAAGAGGTTTAGAGGACTTTTATAGCATATTGACACTGTACTCGTTCAAATGCTCTTTCTTTTTCCTTTTTTTTTATTTATTTTTTTTTTTAAGTTAATGTACTGCCTGCTTCAGGGGTAGTGTTGGAAAACTTGATGTGCAGAATGACATTTGTCGCCCTTTGTTCCCCAGCTCAGAGCACTTTCTTCCCGTTAGATATCTTTCAAACTGAAGAACAGCTGCATTAACACGAGTTAGTCTCTGCCCATCAATTTGTATTTCAAGACAAAAAACAAAGGCAATTCTCAAGTGGAAGAAGAATGTTTCAAGAGTAATTTCTGCCCTATCCTCCTCCTACCTTCTTACTTTGACAAGAATGTGAATTCAGATGTTAGAATTCAAGAAAAATGGGCAGTAGAGTATTTCCACACCAACATGATGCCAGATTGTAAAATGGTATAAAGTATTCTTCAAAACACACCTTCAACTGAGATTGCACAAACTCACTAAACACTTACAAGGAAGAAATTGGGGAAAAATAAACTGCAGGCATCGAGTGTGTCCTCAAGAGGTCACCTCACAAAAACTCATCTCACAAAAAGTTGTCTCAGTTGGCTCAGCTGAAATCCCCCAACGCTGCCCCTGCAATCGTGTCCAAAAGAGATACAAGTGTTTGTCCATTCCTTGAGAGCAGTTCTTGCCATTTGGAAAAAGCAGATCACAACTACAGTCAGTCTTTCTGGAATTTTTGTCAGTTTTCCCACATCAAATTTATTAAAAACCGTTTTGAAACATTCCTAACTCCTCTAGATGTTGAGCCTTTACAATAAATGCTCAAAACACAATGTCGAGCTTTTTACCTACAACTGGACACATTGCAAATGTTTTCTTAAAAAGGGAATCATCACACAATTGCTGAAGCTTAAATATAAACTTGTAGTATAATTGTACACCCAGGTAACATTGCACTTGAGCACAGGGTAACATATTCATAAGTCATTAGGAGCAGCTGAAAGTATAAACTCTCCAGCTCATTAGTATTAAAGCCTGGAAAATGAGATTTTATTAAACAAATTCATCTTTGCATAAACCAAATTCTGCCTCTGCACTGCCTGTGACAGGCAGCTTCAATCATCTTTAAGACACAAAGTTCTCCCTCATTCTATTTTTCATTTTAATAACAAAACTATTGCTACAAAAGAAACAAACTCTAATCAAGAAAAGAAATAAAAGAGTGTAGTAAAATGAGTACAATGAAAATTTTTGGCTTTACTATATATTTTTGGTCAATACCAAGACCTACACTTGCATATGTATAAGACCAGGATGCTCCTGTTTATTTTAAAGAGAAGGCTCATTAAGGCTGAAATGTACAGATCAGAAACTGTCTGCGTCACGAAACACTGACCAAGTTAAACATATGCAGGCCTCAGGTTGGATACCTTTCAAAAATAATTCCTTTCCATGTAAAAAATTCTTTAGATCTTTTCTTTGAAATAGGCTAGGACTCAATACATGTCTGAGAATCTCCTGGCAGAGATACAACTTGGGAAACAGCTGTAAAAGACTGTTTATCCAAGCTGAAAACCATTTTTAAAAAGAAACCCCTTGTCATTTGCTCGTATTGAAGAGTTCCTTGTGCTGAAGTTCCAGAGCCTGCTTGTCCTAAGATGAGTTTTCCTAGCAATGCCCTCTCCTGTTCCTGCTGGCTGGGCTGCCCCTAGAGATTCCTTTGGAGAACTGAAGAGCAGGACAAATGTGTGAAATGACTGTGGGGGCAAAGATCTCTGGAGACCCTTTAGAAAATCCAAACAAATTCCACTAATTAAAGCAAAGCCATCACCTGTAAAACGAGTTCCCTTCACTCTCACAGACCAACATGACTAAACTTTCAGGTAAAGCGTCCCTCAAAAGAGAGAGAGAGAAGAGGAGTGGAGCAAGGAAAAGAACTGGCCAGGCAATAAATCAGTCTATTAATTTAGTACTTAATATATCCCATCTTGTCTTTAGGTTGTAAAAAGGTTTTCATTGATCTTCGTCTATTACCCTTCACCTATGTTGTAAGAACTGGTGCTACACCCATTTCCCACTTTATTAGCAAATTTGTGCCGTGTTATGGAGCGACGATCTGGTTCAGCATCTTGATACCAGCTTTACAGCATGCTTAGGCAAGTAATCCAAAAAAACAATTGTCTGATGCAGTCCTTTATTTCCTCTAAAGCTTTACAGAAATTGCAGCCAGTGTGGAAGTAGCCAAGAGTTATGAACTGTCAACACGCTGATAGGAAAGTAAACAATGTAAAAGTGAAGCCAGCATTTGAGTCTCACAGCATGGTACAGTGCTGTAATGGTTTAAATCATAAGCCAAATGATTGTTATTATAGAGATAGTGAATGTCATGCTCGCAGAAAAATTGTGCATGTTAAAAATGACTGCCATTAAAGAGATAAGTCTCACAGGGGGAAGGGACCTCAAGCCAGTAAACAGACAAAATGCATTACAGGAAGGAAAAAAAAGAGCAGGACAGAAAAGGGAAGTCTTGTCTAATTACCAGATTCAGCTATCATTTATAGTACTCTTTATTAACAGCAAAAGGCTGGAAGAGACAGACACAAGGGCAATAGACTCAATTATTTATTTATTTTAAAGCAACAGAATCCCAGTTAGAATAGAATTAAGAGCATGGCATCTAAAATATGCATGTCTGAAAATAGATACTGGGTCTTTCAAGGCAAGTCTTTGGCTTTGGTAAGAATTCTGCACGTAAACAACATTATTATATAAATGTCAAATAAATCAAAAAGAAAGCTAAGGCTAACCCATAGAAACCTGGAGAATAATTTTCCTCCACCATTAACACAGAGATGTGTTCCTCGTCACAAAAGAAGAGGAAATCTGCACAACACCCCTGCCTGTTATAACCAGAGAAAATCACCAGCAAAGGAAATCTCTCTGGGTCCATCAGTTATCTAGGAACTTTTCCAGTTTACTGTCCAGAAGGCCAGAAACAGGACACTCCCTCCACGTGACAAAATCCAAGCTTACATTTCAGTGCTCTCCCAGCACATTTTAAAAAACCCTAAAATCCCTTTTTTCTAAAAGTTATTGCTGATAGAGAATCTACAAATTTTTTTAGCAAATTTTCCCTGTAGTGGCTTATTCATCATGTAGCATGAGATAAAGAATCTGCAGAAGAATCTGCTTTGTACAATGCATGGAAAGCCTCACTGATCTTGTACCATCTCCTTACAGCCACAAGTATGAAATTAGACACACCCAGTTCCCTAAGTTCTGATCTGGTTTTTGAACACACATTTATTTCTCTACTGTCTTGTCTTATCTTCTTGAGGACACTGCCCAGTGCTGTAAGCTCTCTCCGAATGGAAAGCTCAGTTTACACTCACAAGAGGCAGCTTTGTTGGTGCTCGGACTGAATTTGTTGCCCTTACAGCCACACTGGGGCTTGTCTGAGTTTCCAGGGTGTCACAACAGCAACAAGCTGCCCTGAAACAGGCAAACACCTCTGGCACAGAAACCTGAGTGCCAGGATAACCCCTCCTTACCTGCACCCCTGTGCCACTCACGGTACCCATTCGCCCCCTTGGCACTGCCAGCCCTGCTCCCATTCCCAGGATCTCCTCAGGAAACATTCAGACCTGCCCTTCCTGAGCTCTGACATTACCCCAAGCTCCTGTGCCTTCCCAGCCTGAGGAGTGCAGCAGAAAACACGCCAGAGTGTGTTGCACAAGTCTCTGTGGCTGTGTGTGTGCACCCGATCAAGTACCCAGCCAGCAGAACCGGGCACTTCACTTCTGTTATCACCACGGCTCTGTTAAATGAAAAACCTCTGGAATTTTTCTATTTGAGTCTCTCTCCTTCATCTAACGGAGGAGCATACCATCCCCCGTGGGCATTCAGACAGGCTCACAGCTGATTGCCCATTCTAATTCGAGTGGGTTATCCACTGGAGCTGCAACTTGCTTCCAGAATAAGGCTGCGGGCTGGAGGGGATTGTGTAAAAAAGTGTCCTTTATTCCTGGGAGAAGAAGTTTCTTGACTTCTAGTCATTTCAAAGACTCATTATTTACTGGCACCAAAATCCGCTTGGAAACTAATATGTGAGAGAAATGCTCAGTACAGAGCAGGAGTTGAAGGGCAAAAATCATCTTTGGAAGTTACTCTCAAGGCAGTCACTTCATAGCTCATTTCATTATGCAGCATATTTTTCAGGTATTCATTTCGAGTGTATTTTTTAAAAGAAGACATCGAGCTCACTACATTTTAAGACTCCTAAACACTGTTATGCATTTGAAGGATTTTATGCTCAAGGCCAGTGGTTCCTCATCTCTGTTACATGTGAAACTAGATGAGAAAATGAGATTATCACTCTCAAAGCCCTTCAGGAGAAAACTGAATTAACGTGACAATTCAAGCTCATGGAGGAAGATACTTGTGCAAAGTGTGTATGACTTATAAATTCATTTAACATTGACTTTGCAATTAAGTTGGCTTCCTTCCTCAGAGATGCTGCAGCGAGCTTGGGAATGTCATAGGCAAACGAAGCAGCAATGCAGGAGGCTGAACTCATGCACCATGTTTTAGCTACCACTTGGATAACTGTGTTTTCCAAAAGTGTCCATTCCCTCCAGAAGTCCTCATCACAAAGTTATGAAAAACACAAAAGAATAAAAAAAAAAAAAAGGATTTTAATGTTCAGAGGGGAAATGGCAACTGTGGAAGGAAAGGAGAAGAAAAACTGCTATGGGCCAGTCTGGGTAGGGAGAGGAACATATTTAGCTCAGTTTGTTGTTCCTCTGTTCTGGAGGGCAATTTCTGTAACACTGGTGGTATCTCAGGGCTGGTATCTAATGCATTTAACAATGCTAATATGTTAATGCAATTTAATTTGCTCATTGCTTAAACGTCCCCTGAAAGACTCGTGACAGAAGTACGAAGATGGATGTGGATTAATTGTGGATAGAGAGGCATGTGTGGAAGCACCAGGGAGCAGCAGAACAGACACAAAAAGAATGTCCTGTACTGATAACAGAGGAAACTGCACCCAGCAATAAAATGAGGATTGTGCTTGTTTTTTCCAAAAGCAGAAATCCTGTGCTGTGACACAATCACAGACCACGTGTTGGCAGAAGACCTCAGAGACATGATGGGATGGGAAACAAGATTCAATAGTTGATGTCTTTTGTCCTGAGCAAAGTCAGTTTCAATGCAAATTTTGTGAACAAATACCAGCTTCAGCTGGTGCAACTCAAAGCAGAAAAAGGAGAGCCTTGAACTTTCAGTGGAAAAGAAATTGCTGCAGAAGGAAGAGATGCGATTTATGAGTCTTTACCTCTCCAGCAAACACCTACAGCTTTTGCTGAGGAGAACTGACCTTCTCAAAAGTTGTGATGAAACTACTTATGCAGGATAAACAGATAAAATGAAGACAAAGTGATAATTTTCATACAGGATTAAGCTTAATTTCTCCTTCATGTGGTGCCCTTATGTTTATTCACCTAGATTATAAATCATATTTAGGTGAGGATAGGCAGACACCTTTGTGCAAGCCCCTGCCACTTTTAGCTGAGGCGAAATCTCTACACTTTTAAAGAGCTTCCAGAAATAAGTAGCAACAGAAATGTAATAGAAAGAAAATCGGTCAAAGAGTAATAAACTCTTGAAATCGAGCAGCAAAAATAAGTTTGGAGATCCTTGAGAGAAGAAGGTGCTTAGATGACTGCAGAGCCCAAAACCCACAGAGCCACGAGGCCTGAGACAGAGCATGGACCAGGACAGCCGGGCAGATTTACAGCCCAGCCTGCTCCCCTCAGATCCCACACACAGGAGGTGAGCAGGGGGAGCAGAGAGCTTGGCCAGGGCTTGGCACACTCTATTTCATGGCTCACTGAGTCACTGACGTGGCATTGAGAATCTGCTATAATCTAATAATCTCCTGATTAGAACCAAAGTCAGCACAGCTGAACTTTACGTGTGTGACTAGCTTATTAACCGAGCTCAGCGGTTTAACTTGTACATTTTTCTAGGATGGAGTAAACAGTAAGGAGGAAATATTTTTGATCATCACTCTCTTTAACAAATTCACTCTTCAAGTCTTTTCCTCTAATTTTTTTACTGTCGTTGATCAAGGTATGATGTAAGTGATAAGAATGAATGATAATGTAAAGATTTTGCCGCTGGATTTCAAAAGGGCAATGAATAATTAGAAAGAAGCAGAGAGGAAAGAACATTCTGATGAGCATGGGTGCAGGCCTTCTCAAGAGTCACAACCAGTAAATCCCAAAAACAGTAAATCCTGCAATGACCACATGCAGTGACAAATGCTAGCTGCAGCTAAAGGAACCTGCTTCACCGCACTACAAATGTCTCAAAGTAAAGATGTGCTGCAATTCTGAGACTGGAAGGGCTCATCATAACCCTCTGGAGCTTCAGTATATAAACTCATTTTTCCAAGTTTGGAAGCTTCCTGCTCTTCTACCCCAGATGAATGCAGAAGAGTTTGTCCTCGTAATGTATCTGTAGCTTAATTTCATGCAGCATCACAGTTCAAGAGTGTGCAAAAGTGTAAAGCTTCGCAGTGCCATCTGGTCTCTACAACACAGCTGCAGACAGAGAATATCACCACAAGGCACCAAAGGTTTTGCCAGAATTGAGATGAATGGAAGTTTAATAACCTTCCTTTGCAACTGTCACTTTATATCAAAATATTAAATTTCTATTTTGTACTTACAACGTGCCTTTGAGTCAGAGGTATAAAAAAAATACAATTATGTAAGGAGATAATTTCCTTGATGCTGAAATAAATCCTTCTTTGGGTAATGAGGGATTGATGAGTCTACGCCAATTCAAGAACATGATTATGTTCAAGTACAAATCTAAGTTTAGCAAGATGCATGAACTCTGATTTCCAGAGAGACTCAAGCCAGGTAGTTTTAGAGGAGAGAGCAGGTTTGGTATTTTGGCTCTCTAGCCATGAACAGTGCAATTAGAAGTGCTTAGAGCAAGTTCTGTTCACAGGCCTGACGGTGCAGCTGCAGTCAGAGCACCCCATAAGGACACGGAGCAGCATTCCCGGGGAGCTCTCCCTGTGAGCAGAGGCTCCGAGGATGCAGCCACTCCCAAGCCCTGCCTGTTGCACTCTCAGCACCATTCCGGAGCTCTGGGGTTAACTCAGCCCTAACAGAGCACAGATTAGCTTAAGTGCTCTGCACTAATGGGATCATAATGCTGGAAACTCTGACCTTGCCCTCCCTAACCCTTGAAGCATCCTCAGACTGTAACAGCCTTTGAAAGCCTTCAGTGAACATTACTAATTGCAACTCCCTTTTCCCGGGTTTAAAAGCAGTGAAACATTGTTTTTAGCCTGACTGAGGCAATGACGGAAGTCTCAAGAAGAGATCTCCCTTTTGTCAAGCCCCCAGAACTTTGATAAATGTTAACCTTACTAAATGATAACCTTACTACCTTGGAATGATACAAGAGAATTCCCATTACTAGGTTATTTATTCAAAGCTCACACAGAAAAGTATTAACTTCAGGTATGACTTTGTCTCGTTAAAGCGTTACAAAAAGCTCAGAAATAACAATTATTGAACATGTTCGTCAGTGCCTCAATATGCAGTTCCTGAAAACCAGATATACTCAGGCTATCACCTGCAAAGACCACAGACACAATTAAAAACTACAGAAATAATTTCCCAGGCACACCTTCCCAGTAGGTTTTATATGTAGACACACACACATATCTATTACCACCCAACATTAAAATCAGAAAAAAATCTCCCTCCCAGCCGAACCCCTCCCCTGCCCCTGCCAGTAAAATGTAATGGTTTGAGCAGCTGTATCAGTAGAACTATATAGGCTATTCAGTCACAAACACAACTGCCATTAAACAGAGAAGCCCTTTTCCATCTGCTGCCATGTTCCTGTATAATAAAGCAGCACCGTGATCTCATAGCAAAGAGTGAGGGGTGCTCACACAAACTTGTGTTACTGATCAAAGGAAACACTCCAGCCATCCATCTGCCTTATCACATGCTAAACTTTCCCTTCAGGAGCACCAAGATCACACACATAAATCTGTGCCTCCTCCATGCCTTGCACTCCTCAGCAACCTTGCTGGAAGGATTTATCTCCAAGTCCAGCTACCCAGGGACACAAATGCATTTCTGCTCAGTGAAGGGCTCTGACCCTCCCTGCAGGAAAGACGTGCTACGAGCAAGTGCAACAACAGATGCTTGGAGTCTCCCCAAAATCTCTTAGCATTTAATTAAAAGAAAATCTAACTGTCTGGTAGATGGGAGGCTCCTTGGAATGGGGAGATACATGTTCCCTCCTTCAATGACTGTGCAGTTTGAAATGGGGTTGTATTTATAGGAATGAGATGAGAAGTCTGAAATTCTCACACATTTTGTTTAAAAGTCATGTTGGTGCTCTCTCTCTCCCCCTCCACCCCCATCCCTCTGCCTTTCCCTTGCATCTTTTCTCCAGCAAAGATTTAATTATTTAATGCCAAGTGCAATAACATCAGGAGCAACCAAGAGCATTCTTCCATAGAACACTTCATAGCACACTAATTAGGGCTCTTCTGAGAGATTTAACAATCCCTGTAGGCAGAGGAGGGAGCTGGATCTGATCTCTTCTCATCCCAATGATTGCCCTCGTTTTTGTGCAGTTGCAAAGGGGAGCAGAGGGCTCCCGGTGGCCTCCTTTCGTGAGAGCAGAGCTGCTTGTGCTTCACTCCAGCTGGGCCTGGGTGGCTTGTCCAGCTCCAAGGAATTGGTTAGGCCTCGGTGGAAGCTCTGTGCCTCCTGCGATTGCTGGTGTAGATTCCACAGCAGCAATCCCTGTGTGTTGCCAGCTCTTCCTCCCTGGGAAAGGAAACTTGTGTGCCCAGTTGAGAGCAGTGAATTCCAGCAGGGGCACACCGGAGTGTGAGGCTCTCTGACGCTGGCCTGGGCTCCCCCCAGCTGATGCAGGTGATGCAATCTCCAGTAAAAGGAGGAAGCCACATGGAGAGCACATTTTTTTTTTTTTTTTATGGCAGAGCACAGAATCAGAGAACGGCCTGAGCTGGAAGTGACCTTAAACATCAACTCATTCCAACCCCCTGCCATGGGCAGGGACACCTTCCACCATCCCAGGCTGTTCCACGCCCTGTCCAACCTGGCCTTGGACACTTCCAGGGATTCAGGGGCTTCCACAGCTTCTCTGGGAACCTGTGCCAGGGCCTCCCCACCCTCACAGGGAAGGATTCCTCCCCAATATCCCATCTATCCCTGCCACTGTCAGCTCAAAGCCGTTCCCCCTTGTCCTGTCTCTCCATGCCTTTGTTCAAAGTCCCTCTCCAGCTCTCCTTGAGGCCCTTTAGATGCTCTAAGGTCTCCTTGGAGCCCTCTCTCCTCCAGCTGAGCATGTTGTGAGCAGTGAGGTTCACATGCTGGAAGCAGCAGCAGCACATGCACCAACAAACTTTACTCACAATTTTGAGTTTCTGACTTCATCATGGTGCCATCATCACACTTCAACCAGTCTGAATGGGATTTTGCAGTGCTTTAGAAAAGTACAAGCAAATTAGAAGACCAGCACTGGGCTGAAAAGTGCCTCTGATTGCAATGAAATGTGTTATTTGAGCCGTTGGCTTTAAGTGACACAAACCAAAGGCATAAAAACATTTCTGCATTGCTAATCATGCTCAGTTACCTCTCACCGTATTTCAGATCACTGATGTTTGTAACATCTCTGCTCTTCCTTACATTCTTCAGTTTTGCCATTGAAAATTCAACAATGATTAGCTACCATGAAAACTAAGAACAGTAAATAAGAACTGTTTGTTTTTAAAGCATGGCAAGTATTTCAAATTGCAATGCTTATTGAAATCAGCATAAATCTTCCCCCCCAATTAAACCAATCTAAGAAGATCTTCTCATTAAAAAAGTTGCAATATGAGTATTAGCTATGTCACCCTATACGGCTGATCTTTAAACCAGAAATTTTAAACATATTTTGAAGTTGTTGCTCTTTACTTTTACCAATTAATGACTCTTTTGAACTTCACCTCATGATACTTATTAGCCTTCTTAAATATACTGGAGGTGATACATCCTTCATTTATGTCATTCATTAATCACTGCTCAATAAGTGCTGTCAGGAAGCTGCTGTCTTTGATGTCTCATTGTTCGCCGCATTCTTTCTTGTTGGTAGTTAATCAAACGCTTCCCTGCTGTGGTCAAAGCACAGTTTGATAGCAGTTTCAGAGGTGATCCAGCATTAAAACATGAAGCTTATTGTAAAGGTCCAGTTTTTTTTGTTTTTTTTTTTATACCATGCCAAAGAGAAAGCTTTCACTTTGCAGTCCTTGGCAAATGAGACATTGTTGTCCTGCCCTTATGACTGGGTAGCTCGGAAAATAGCACTGAGTTCTGCCATCTAACTGAAGCTCACTGTAATGACTGACTAATTAGCTGCAGTTATGAAATAACTGCAAAGTTTCCACTGTCAATCACAGTGAAATAATGTTTCTTTTTTTTT
>VZRN01000634.1:3226007-3267640 GCA_013397935.1 Dasyornis broadbenti | reverse complement strand
TTTTTTTTTTTTTTTTAAAGAATGGAATTAGAATAATTGTCAAAATGAGTTAAAACTTCAGGGGGCGGTAAGTCAAATGAAAGCATCCAACAGAGAAAAATATCTATCCTGGGATAAAATGAACATTTTCATTTCTAGTGTTTGTTCAAGCCAGATTCATACTGAAAATATTCAGAAAGAAATTCTGCAAAAGCAATGGTGGGCAAACTGAAAACAAGGAAAGAAACAATTTAGAGGAGAATGAAAGACAAGAATGAAATGGAATGAGAAACAATCACTGGAAATTAAAAAAAAAAAAAAGACTATTAGAAAATACTGCATGTTTTTATAGTAGTCTGGCATTGCCATGCTCATTTGTTTTAATAGAAGTCACCAGTGTTTGGAATTTTTGCAAAGATGCTAAAATCTTCCTGTTTCTGTTTTCAGAGATCTTATCCCTGTTAACATGACAAGCCAAACAATTGCTGCTGTGCAGCTGAAGATAACATGAGATCCATCAGATTAATACATATTACCATCATTTTCCACTTGTAAGTGAATTTTTAAGTTTATATAAGATTAGTAGCATTGTAAATGTAAAGAAAATAAAGGTGATGTACTTTTAGAAAGAAGGCTTTTATACTGCCTAATCATTTTATAAATAAAACCACTGTATTTAGCAAGCGGTACCTAAGAAGTAAAGGCATTTTTAGCCAGTTAAGCATCTTCTCTCCTGTATTGCTGTTCCCTGAGTTCCTCTCCTGCATAAAATCTGTTGACAATCACCAATTGTTAAAACATTCAGATGGGTAAGACAAGAACTTGAGCAGTGTTTAGGAAAGGGGATTGAAGCTAGATGATCTTTAAGGTCCCTTCCAAAGCATTCTAAGATGCCGTGACGTTTCATTTTAAATAAAACACTGTAAAAGCATCTTTGTAGGAGCCATCTTATAACTCAGACATGGCACAGGTAATCACAAAACCCATCTGCGCAGCTTTGAGATCTCTGTGCTATGTCATTCTGCTATAGCTTTCATGAGAACACAGACCTGTAATTAAAATAAGAACTTGGTGGACTCTTTAGAGTCCAACTTTCACTTTGTTACCTGCTATTTCCCATTTTTCTCTCATTTGAAACTGAACAGAAAAGATTATGCTTTAGCCTGCGGGCACTTTCTTTAGATTTCTTTTTCAAATGACTGAGGGAACAAAATATTTCCCTTTCTCTCAACACTGGCATTCCACCTGACTCAAATCCCCGTGACCTCAAGTACCATTTTTCCCTCTGTTCAAGACTAGAAATAAAAGCACTAAGTTAATCCATAGGCTGTTCATTCTGGTTACAATGCGCCTCTTGGCGTGCCTTGTGATCTTCAGAAGAGCGCTGTAAAAACTTGTAGGAAATCTGCGGGCTGTAAATCCGTGAAGCACTAATGGCAGGCACTGACCTATTCAAAATGCAGAGGCTGATTTGCCGGGGTCACGAGGCAGTGCCACATCTCTGGAAGCTGCAATTCTCCAAACACTTCCCTTCCCAGCAGTGCCTGCAGTTCACTGCCCTGCTCAGCCTTGCTCTGGGCTCACACCGCTCCGTTCCTGCCTGACGTCCCTGCTCAGATTCTGTGTGATACCTGCTGCCAGCTTACCCTGCTCCCAGACAGGGCAAACTCGAGCAAACTCCAGGAGAAAGAAGGGACGTCATGATCCTGAGTCACAATGAGCTGTGTGATGAACATCTGAGGAGCGTTTCAGTGGGCATCTGGAAAGAGGAGGGAGCCAAGAACAAGTTTTCTAACGAGACTTAAGTTCAAGCAGCTGATTCTCTTTTTCCTCTCCCAGGCACCACATTTTTGGTGTTGTATCATTGCCTTCAGTGAAGTTCCCAAATGTTTTGCAGGAATATCTTAACAAATGACTCAGGCTAAATCTGTGCTGATGTTTAATGCATCAACCCTCAGTGCAGTGTAAGCCAACGAAACTGCACTAGGATGAATTTGGACTCTCACACTTTAGGGAGTGTGAGGGACTTTGCTCCAGATGCAAAATGACAGATTGCTGATGGCTTTTTACATATATTTTGCACACTGAGTTACTCATAAATAATTATGGCAAATAAAGAAAACTCCCCATAGCCTTTCCAAGGAGGAAATTCTGAGAACATTAAAAAAAGCCCGCTAGACAACTATGAGGCAGAGAAAGGAACTAACTGAAAGGTACTTGTTTCTCTTGTTTCTTTCAACTGAGTTAATTTGAGAGAAAAAAGAAAAAAAAATAAGAAAGGCAGCTCCACAGCAACTTTCCAACAGGTTTCACCAAGGTGTTTAAATGTTAAGATTTTTGCATTCTGAGCCAAATGCAACAACAACAAAAAACCCTTTGCAATGCCCAAACCGTGGGATCAAGAGGATTCCTTTAATTTAATCTACTACAGCACCGAGTCTATTCATATTACAAAGAATTTATTTTCTATCTGTTTTCAGGAAATATATTCCAACCGGGAGAAAGAATTTGACTCAGATTGCATTATTTTTCACCTAACAAATCTAGTAAAGTTCTCTACTCTCTCATAACTGGTATTCTAATGCATAATTATATGAAGATTGAAAACCCTTTTGTTTTCTCAATTTCAGACTGTCGGTGTCAGCTGCTCTTCAGGACTCAGGCTGACTGGGAACCTTGTCACAGTCTGTGAGATGTCTTCAGTATCTCCATTGTCTCTCTTTTCTAAAGGTTTTTGTCTTACTGTGATTTTTCTTCCCCTTTTCCTTATTCTCTTTTCCATTGTTCATTATTCCTCCATATTTCCCCATGGGCTTCCAGCTGACTCTCTCCTTGGATTCCATTCTCCTCTCTGCTTTGTCTGCAGCCACTTTCATTTTTAGAGTTAACTATCCTTATTAGCTGCTTTCTGTGCTCTGGGCTGATTTGCCCCCCTTTGCCTGTTTGACAATCCAATCACACGCAGCCAGCTCGGAGCTGCAGCTCAGCCTGTTTTGAACCGAGCTCTTCATCCCCCACCAGAACCTCCCTTCTGATCACCAGACAAACCATCCCCTTCCTGCCTGGCACACGCAATTACAACGCAGGGAGCAAATTTGACATAAACCCCGCTTATTCAGGCTGTATGTTATTAATACTTTCTTCATGCCAGCACCTGTTTTCTCTTCTGCAGGGAGCAGCTGCTTTTCATCCCCACAGCTGGAACGTTACCTGAGCTACAGCCACATCCTGCCATGGGCCTGGTTCAGTTCTGTCCTGCCCCACTCCCAGGAATAGAGAATGTCTCTCATCCTTTACTGATTTTTGAAAAATACCTTAAGATATCCAAACCCACAATTTTTTAGTACTTTGGTCAATCTTACTCATCACTCCTTCTCTTCGTCATTATCTTGCTATGTTTTATATTTTTCCCCTGTTCATCATTACTTAGAGGTGCCTCTTATTGATAGAAAGAGACGAAAATTTCCCTCCGAGCTGGACATTCTTACTGGGTTCATAACTTCAAAATTTTCCATACATAAAGGTACTTAGCCTCAAAATACCCCTTTGCAGTAGATATTCGCTACTTGTTACAAACAGAAAATGACAGAAATGATCACATCATCAAGAAGAAATCACATTAAATGGAAAAGGCACTCCTAGCCTTAATGGTACCTAGAAAATATCAAACTTAGAAACACAGGCTCCTGAAAATCTCAGTGGAGGGTGGATGCTTCCAGAGGAAACCTGGATCAGCTACATTCCAAGGAATCTGGCTTCTCCTAAGTAGACAAGTTGGATCGTGCTTATTGTGGGAATTTTTGTGGTTCTGAGGGTGGGTTTTACTATCTGTGTATTTTTAACATAAACTTCTTCCCAGTGACTCTGCAGGAAGTTCAGGAAGTTGCCCTAAATCTGGGATGTGTAAATATGGTCCAACTACAGCTGGACTCGGTGATCTCAGCAGTCTTTTCCAACCTTAATGATTCTAGGATTCTGTACTGGGATACCCCAATTGAGTGAATTGTTCTGTTGCTTGAGGGAAGACTCTGGCAAAGCCAAGTGCTGATGATTACTAATTTCTCAGCAGAGTTCAGACACATCTGCACATTAAAGCACTTCCCCTCAGTATCTCCTTTACTACAGAAGTAGGAAGAAAGTGCTTAGGCTGACTACAAAACTGGCCTTAAGTATGATCGTGTTACAAGACACAGTTTCATGGAGGCACACATAAAATATTCGACTCAAAAATGGTATAAGTACATGGCCTGCATAAGTAAAAGTAACAAGTCCCACTTAGACAGGGCTAGCTTTAGAAAAACCCTTGTCTTTCTATGCAAAACAACATCATTGATCTTTTGAAAATTCCATACTCTTTAAACATGACCGGACTTAAATCAGGCTTGAAATTCCCTGCAAGAAGAAAAATGTTTATTGAATGAACAAGACCATTTCTGAAGCATTCTGTATAATTGAATCGTTAGACTTTGGGGTTTAATTAATGGCAAAGCTCATCTAGATGAAGGAAAAAAAAAAAATCAAGATAAGTTATAAAGGACTCCTTTATCATTATATTTTTCCTATTTTTCCTCAACTATCACATTAGCATGGGGTATACAATGTTTAAGTTAACACAACAGTACAGTTTAGATCTCAGCAACTGTTATCTAGTAATTTTATGTGAGGGAAAAAGATATTTTTAGCGCAACAAAGAGACAGCTCTTCATTCCCTCCATGTTAATCTAACCTTTTTTTTGAGACTTTCTCTCTGAGTGATTTTCAGTTGAAGAGAAGATGCTTTTAGTTACACTTTCAAAGGAAAACAAAAAAGGCAGGTAAGTCACTGAACTGGCGTGTTAGTTGTTAAACTAAACTGGCAGAGTAGTGCTAAACCGACATATTTCAATAGCTCGAGTTAGAGATTCCAGGACAGTTTTGGGGGGTTTTGTTAAGGGGAAATTTTTAGAGAGCTAAAAGGGCCCCAAAGGAGTAAAGCCATTGCACGTGGTGAAGGTTTCAGGCACACTGTGCATCCCCCACGGTGTTTCCATCACGAGCTGTGCCCTGCGCGGCGCTCAGAGGATGCTGCCAAATGCTCTCTGTTTGTAACGCTCTGTGCAGCTCAAAGGCAGCGCCGTGGAGCCATCGCTGACGAGCTCTGCCAATGCACTTTTGTGCCTGGGGTTGTGCAGCGTGGCCAGAGGGCTCCTCGGGGGCCAGGCTCAGCAATTCTCCCCCTTTGGATCCCCCAGCAGAGCAAAGCAATGCCCCAGGCTCTGAGTGGCTCAGGGCTGATGGGGAGCTCTGAGGGGAAGGAGAGGGAGAAATGGGAAACACCATCCTTTCCTTCATGCTCTTTGCCATGCAAGGCTTCCCCCAAAGGTGTGGAGCGAGATATCTGATGCCCTGGGAGGGTACAAACGGAGGTCGCTGAAGTGCATTGCGGATTTGTGGTTTTTGAAATGCAAATCGGTAGCAACAGTTGGCCAAGACTGTCACACAATCAAGAGCTCCCAGCTCCTCTGTTGATGAAATACAGCGAGATGCAAGCAAGGACTAGCCAACCCTAATCAAGAAGAATGTTTCTGTAATTAGATGGGATTGTTTGTTAGCCCAAGAAATTAGAGACAGCTCTTACAGCACAAACAATAACAGAGTTTATTGCCTCTGTAGTAATTTTTTCTCTTCACAGTCTCATGATTTGCAATAATGTTCTGATTTTCATTTTAAGTTGTTTGGATTTTGCTGTTCCCACTGCCTTACTTTTGAGATGTAATGAATGAAGATAATGAAATTATCTTAATAATTTACTATCACAATTATGCTGTGGTAGTTTTTTTTGGGGGGAGGGGTTGATGTCCCTTTGTGTGTTTGGGGTTTTTTCATAAGAAAGTCAAGAGAATCTGCTTTTTTGGGGTGTGTCACCTTCCCCTTTTTATGTCTGTTCCCTGTTCATCAAGTACAGCCATTTCACCATATGAAAATGGAGAGTTGAAGAAGGAGCTGCAGTAAAAAAAAAAAACATATTGGTGTTTCCAGATATTTGAGTACTTCATCTTCGTAAAAGACTGGAACAAAGCAAGTGGGGCTGCAGAGCAGGATGGCAATGCCATTAGCATACTGCAACTGCATGCTAGCGCACAATCAGGATTAATGAGGGTCAGCACACAGCTTTCATTGCTAATAAGCATAGGAAGGAGTAAATCTGGATCCCACTCATTTTTGCTCGACATGAGGCAGTCACAGATCACGTCCAACACTTCCCTCGATGGATGATGTGCCAGGCAGGATGAGGCAGAGCTGATTTTGTCATTACAAATGCATAAAATGGGTTCTCTTGGGCTGTCAGTGGGTGCTTTTATCCCTCCTCTGGGTGAGGTCTGAACAGGTTTGCATCTCACACTCTCAAACGCCATTCATGACAGCTCAGGTGTTACTCCATGAACTCCGTCCAGAGATCAGGGTGGCACCCATGCAGTCACCAGTGGGAAATGCAGGGATGGCTCCACCGAGTCCCCACGGCTCCTCAGGCCCACACACAGCCCTCAGCTCTGTGCCCTGCCCAGCAAGCTCTACAGATGGCAGGAGTTGTGTGCCTGCTGTCTCAACGGGTGCCAAAGAGATTCATACATTTCCACACAGCCTGGTTTTATACAGGGTAAGAACTGTGGTGTTGAGTCACCTGAACAGATGAGACCAGAGGCTCTCAACTATCAAGCCATTCAAAAAGCTGAACTATAATGCAATATAATGTTGTAGGTAATAAAAGCAAAACCCAAAGCTTACTCTTAAACTGAAAATTATATATAACAAAATTTGAGTGGTCAGGATAATTCACAAATGGTTTGAGTTATTCTCAATTCGTTCCAATCCCTCTGTCAGGGCAGGACAAATCACAGAACTCTAAATGTTCCTATAAACTGGGATTACTCCCCTCTCTGCACACTGTCCCCTGGGATGCTGTCCCTCTAACCTGTGCGGTGTTTGCAGCTACGGAAGGGATTCCCTGTGTTTGCATTCTGGTTTTGCCCTGCCCTGAGCAGCAACCAGGACTTCTCACCCACCATTAGCAGCACTTGGAGCTCCGCACCTTTATCCAAGCTAAGTCCATAGCCTTGATGCTCTGTGCCTTGCTTTTGAGCATTCACTTCAAAGAGGTACAAAGGGGTGTTCAAAAAACTTTAAACACAGAGGAGAGGTGGAAACGCCCTGACTGTGGTCATACCACGTTAGGAAGTTGCCTTGTAGCAATGTTCTGGGACAGAATGCAGGAAGATGTTGGGTTCACTTGGAAGTTTGCATAATCATATGCAAACTTCAATAGTTCCATCTCAGTTCTGAAAAAAAAAAAAAAAAAAAGCTAATTTGCATTTTTCTGTTTCCCTTTTACAACTGAACTTAATAAAAAAAAGACAACAAAAGCAAATGCCCACTGTGTTAATTTTAGTTTTAGATTCACTATGTATTTAATGAAATAAGGGACCTTTCAGAATTTTATTAGCTGGTTTTTGTACGATCTGGGCATCATCAATGTATGATGTTTTTATTCCTAGATACAAAGGAAGGTGAAGCAAATCTGTGTTTTTCCCAAGTGCACTGAATATTACAAAGCCCAGGCAGAACAGCCAAGCTGTATTTTCTGCCTAATCTTCACTTTAACTCCTGTTTTCCAGAAGTTTCTATCAGCTACAAAGGGGCACATCTTAATAGAAAAAAATTACGTCATTGTGTGACAGTGACTGTGACAATCGCAGGCCTCTCTGCATCACCTGGGCACCGACTGCTTCAAAGCCCCAGAGCTGCAGGACCACAAAGAGCTACAGAGAGCAACACAATATTCTAAGTGCAGGTGGCAATTTAGGACTAATGGTGTCAAAAGTCCATTGATCACCTCTACCCTGTTTTGCCTCCCTGCAGGAGGCAAATCCAACTCCTGTGCTAAAATGGAGCTGCATGCTTTAGGAAATGTTTTCTTTCATTGTAAAAAAATCTGACTACTTGTACTACAATGCTGATGTAATGAAAAGAAAAATTATATACAAAGAAAGGAGGATGTAGGAAAGAAATTACGTCATAAATTTTTTCTATGGACATCTGAGATTCTCGAAGTTTGGGACGCTATACTATGCAATTATTAACTTTTCATAATGAAGGAATTTGTTGAAAACCTTGACAGGAAAGAGAGTTATTTTGGAACACACAAAGAGGCCTCATCCAACTCTCTCTCATCAAGTAGTTGGCCCTAGATGAGAGCTGGGAGAGGCAGGGAGCAGCAGGCCTAAAGAAACCCCTCATTCACGTAAGTCTGAACAAGCACTTTGCCTATCTGCTGCTTGCACCTTTGTCACTGCTACACTCAGCCTGTGGCCAATGCAGAGTGCTGAGCTTTCCAAAAAGGCTTTAAAACCATTTTGTGTCATCCAACACAGGAAATACTAAAGGTAGGGGAAAGAAAGGAGAAAAGGGCCTAAGAATTTGGAAAAGAATAATATAAACCATTTCATCCGCTGTAACTAATCACATATGTAAGTCTAGTCATTCCGAGTTTCATTTAGAAAGCTCTGTTTTCTTCTGAAGGGTTCAGATTAAAGCTTCAGAGCGCTTGGAAGCCCTGTTCTGCAGCAGAAAAAAGAAGTCTATCAAGATCCTAATTAAAGACAATGAAGAAATTAACAACTGAAAACTAGAGAATGAAAAGAGCACATAAAAGAAAAGGAGAACAAAAATCATGATGGTCACTGGTGTTGGAGTTTTAATTGCCTTTTGTATTTTCTGTGTGATGAGTCACCCAGCCTACAGTTTCAGCATCCCAGAAATGTGTGCATCTCCATAAATATCACACATCAGGCAGTGCTGGGTTCATGTTCCCCCATCAGAAGCTGAAAGTAGATGTTACAAAGAAAACAATTTAATTTAATTCCTGCAGGAAAGCCCTCAGAGTCAATTTGAGGGAAATCCTGAAGAATTCTTTAGATGCCTTCCTCTGGGATGCAGTTTGCATCCTTCCTAAAAGGACTCTAAGACATCACCTACTGTGGAGCAGAATGGATTTGTGGACTGCCTGGACTCCCATTCTGCACTGGGAGGCAGCCCAGGTTCTGATCAGGGATAGATCATCCTGGAAATTAGCACACCTGAGGAGAAATCCTGTCAGGAGCAGGCAACACAACTATAGTTCAGGTTTCTCTCACACTCGGTATATTTTAATGCACTCAGGGAGGGATAATCTCCAAAAGATTAACTGGCTTTGGGACAACAGTGGGTGTGAAAGCTGGGCCACTGTGGAAAAAATCAGTTCTGATGGCAACTTTGAAATGATTCACCTGGATGAGGAGGAACGGCAGTGTGGCACGAGGTCGTGCAGGGGACCAGGACATCGTAAGTCATTGCCTCTCCTTCTGTGGCTGCTGGAAGTTTGATGATGCTGAATGTGAGACCCCATAAATATGTCTAGAGGGATTTTAGAAAAAATGACTCCTTGCAGCTGTCTTGTTCTTTTTTAGCTGGAATTTGTTTCCAGTACCCTGGATTGAATTTTTTCTCCAAACACTTTAATGGGATTTGCCCTTTAAATATCACCAAAATTTTTCACTACAGACTAATTATAACCACCTCTCACTATTTCAGTGCTCCCACACTTTGTAAAACACTGTGAGATTGGTACCTCTCCAGCTATAGGCATTCACACCCTGCAAAATGACACATTCGGATCGTACGCTCTGACAAAAAGAACAATTTATTTTCAGTCACCCTTGCCTAAATAGGAAAAAAAAAAAAAAAATAGCCATAAGGGAAGCTGAAGCAGAAGTCAAAACTGTGTCTGGAAGTTCTCTAAGGAGTCTTGGTGTGATGTAAATCTGTGTGTGTGGCTGACCCTCGTGGCACTGGAAGCCTCCCCAGTTCTGGTTCACTGCACCTCCTCTGGGACAGGCTGGGGCTGAGGTTCCCACCTGAGGGCTGTGTCCATGAGACCGGAATTCTGGAAATGACACGAGGCTGGCATTAATGAATAATGAAAATAACACAGTGATGATGAACAGGTGAATTTCACAGCAAAAATATCCACTGCCAGTTTAGACCTTGGTCTTTGTGGCCTTAGTGATAAGCTTAGCTGTTGAATTTCTGCTGCGGGAACAATTTGCAGGAGAATTCTGAAATATGTTATTGAGTAACAACTGTTCTTTGTGTAGCTTGGGTTTTGTGAGCTTATTCCAGCAGCTACAGAGCAGTCAGCTATGCCATAAAATTGAAAATATGATCAGTACATAAGTGGCCAGCTAAGGATAAAGCAGTGTCATACCTGTTCCAAACTAAAACCCACGAGCTAAATTTTCAAGTTATAGCACTGTCTACAGAAGACTCTGAAAGTGCAGAATTTCAGCAGTCACCCAGAGAGAGGCTGGGCGTCAAACTGATCAATAAAAGAACTATTGGGGTATTATTTCTCCATAACTCATGTATGGCATCCTAAAGAAAGAATCTGCCTTGACAGATGGCCCCTGGTCTTGTCTCTCATGAGGATGGTGGGGCCATATCTCAATATTTAAGTGTAAGAAGCACTACTTTATTCTTTTCTATCACTTAAATAATTAAGGATCTCCTTCTCTTACATCTCAATGTATGATAAGTATAGTGACAATAAAAAACCCCACATAAAATATGGCAGTTTTCAACAAGAAGTTTTAAAAAAAAATAAAATAAAAGCTTCATTAGAGGATCCTGTGAAATTACACATTTCAAGCTAAACTTTTCTAACAGCACAGCAAACTTCGAGTTCTGTGCAAATAAAACTAAAATTACTCCTCAACTAACTTAAAATTATCCAACACTTTATTAACAATTCGTCCGTTCCTAAAATTGACAGAAAGGTACATTATCGTCTCTCTGCAAGGTGATAGAAAATCTTCAAGGTCTTGCAAGAACTTTACCAAGTGGAGAAGAAACCAAATAAATAGAATCTGAATATACATTAAGTACAGCTTGATTTAAATTCAGACACAAGCTCTATCTCAAGCATGAGAGGACTACAGGTGATAGCATTTGAAATAACCTCACAGAGCATAACAGCTTTCAAGCCCTGACTCTGCTTCAGGTGTTCAAGCATTCCGGTAGGAACAAATTTCCTCGCACCACTCAGAACACTACATAAGAAAAAGTGACAGCAGCACTTTGCATATCTTCTGGAAACACACCATTTATTTACAGACTTAAAGAGAGCCTGGAACATTCATCTAGGCAGCTTGTTATGCAATTTATATGCTACAATTTGCTTCTAAAATAAAAGAAGAGTACAGACTGCCTTTTATGTCTATATATAATATGCCATGTAGGAACTATAGGCATTACGCAGATTTGGGGCTGGAATCTATACTTATTTCCAATATAGTTAAGCACAGTCATTAAATTCCAAGCCTGTGTGTCCTTTCCTAAAGTTCTTTCATCTAGAAACACCCTCCAAAGAAAACAGACACCACAGCTATTCCAAATATTTTTTTTTTTTTTGTTAAATTTTATCCTCCTGCAGCTTAATATTACAGACACAAAGAATACACGAAAGGGAGTAATAAACTTTAAAAGGCAGAGTCAATGCAGATGCAAATTTTCACTGTTCTCAGGCAGAGCAAATGTGATTGTTCCTCTCCATGAATTACAAGGGGAACACAGATTAGGTTTGCTATCAATCTCAGCAAAATCATTTATATGGTTATATTATTGCATATCAGAGTGCTAATTCATGTGACAGTTGTAGAAATCACATGAACATTCAGCATCAAACCGATTTTTGCCAAACTTTCTTTATTTAGCTATAACATCAATTTGCATATTTCCATTTAGTCAGCATAATTTTTGAACTGTTAAGCTAATGACAAATGAGGCTGTTTATTGCCAAATGAGGAGATTATTGCACAACTGTTGATCCAATGGCCGTCCCTGTAATAACCAAGACAATTATTTATGGGTTAGGATTGCTCCCTGCGCGTTCTCTTTGCAGTGTTTCGCTGCTTGATAACAAAAACAATACAAAGCGCCTTGCGAAGCAGACAGACCTCCCTACGGTGCACTTCCAACTTGGGGGTTTGGTTTTACAAACTGATTTGAACATTATCGCCCACTTTTCAATTCAAAACGCTCAAATAAGCAAAAAGAGACTATCAATAGCAATGCATCTTTCACACAAACAATGCACTGAAGTTGAGTGATTCAGACGCTGTGATAAATATTTTGCCATTTCATTCTGAGCCTTTTCTGGAGGTGCTTCCATGTTGTAACCAATATATCCCTTGTTGCTCTATGCGATTTTTTCGGGGTGTTTACTGACTAAAAGAAAAGCACCAGGCCACTAGGCGCTGCCATTAAAATATAAAGTTACTGGAGCCATGGACACCATCAGAAGGGAAGAAAAGCAACCTACCACCCCAGCCATCACACTGACTCAATAAAAACCAGCCCTTGGCATTTATTCATCCTGCTGAGACATTGTTATTGAGTAGGCTCACACGTTATATTTCATGCAAAATTCTCTGTGCAGCAACACCGCACAGCCTGGCTGAACTGTGGCTCGTGACAAAGTCAGGGAGCATTACCCAGACGCTGGAATTGGAACAGGCTGGGAACACTGCCTGAGTAACTGTTCTGAGCAGTCCAGAAAGCAAACCACACCCTGGGCTGCATCACCAGAAGCATTGCCAGCAGCTCGAGGGAGGTGTTCTTCAAGACAAATAAAATATTATGAACTGAAAAACATTTCTGAATTACGTTTTCCCACCCTCTAGAATACTGTTTTGTGGATCTTACTAAGGAAAGGAAAAGCAAACTTGGATCTGTGACATGCATTGGAGCAGGACCTGGGAAATTCCATGAATTCGGTGCAAAAAGGGGATCAGATAACAAATGTTCATTACAGCCAGTGACCATTTCTTTTGCTGCTAAGTCTTTGTGACTATTAATCCAAGTTCCTGGAAGGCCAATACACAACAGAGAGTATGAAATTGTGGCTATGACGTTTGAGAGGCATCCTGATGACTTCGGAAGAGCGTCCTATGATGTATAAGCTATGGTCTGTTTGACACCTGCACAGATTAAGGGTGAAAAATGCAATGCCATTAAATCCATGGAAAAGTTCCACTGGCCTCAGTAGAGAAAGGATTCACTGGGAAAAATTCCTATACTATTTCAGACACAAGATGAAATTCAGAGTCTGTCTGGCATTTTAGGCTTATGTTAAAAAGCACAACCATTAGCAGCTCTTCAAAGGCAACCACAATTGAGGTACCAGCAGCATCAGATTAAGTCATTACACAAACAAAAAGAGAAACTTCAGAAGGTTTTAATGCATATAATACCTACTTGAATAAGCATTATTGCAGATAACCCTTTTGCCTGCTCAGTTCTCATAAGTGTTATATGATCCTATTGGCATTTCCTCAATGGTGACCAAACCTGACAATGCAAATAGCAAATGTTTTGATTTAAATGGCAACCAGAACTGCTGTGCAGAATCTCCACTCTGGATCCCATTCTGAATTCTGTTTTTTCAAAGAGGTGGGGTTCAACAACCAAAACAACATTCTCCTTTTTAAACATCTGTCTCTGTAGTCTCCATTTCCCCAGTCCTTCTTTTTTCCAGTATTCTTTGACAAATAAGTGGTACGAATATTCAACAGGCAGTGGTGTTTCTTGAACAGTACCCAAGGTGTTTCCTTTGCACATGTCACTTTCCCAGACCTGTGGTGACACCACTGGCAATTTTAAACTACAAAGAGAAGTTGAATTCACAGCTGGTGATAAAGAAAAGTAGGGACCTGCCACAGACGAATCATTTGGAAGAGGAAAAATTACAATATCAAGGAATTAAACAAGAAACAAAATTTATGAGCTACTTTATAGCATGACAAGAAGTTTGGTATAAAGACACCTTGCCTAACTCATAGCCATAATCTAAACTAGAAAAATTCCAAACAAGAGGACTTTGTAAAGAGTCTGCCTTGAAGCAAAATCTAATTAATGACAATTCAAACAAACCAGTAAAATTCTGCCAACAGCCTTCTTATCAAAAGCAATCCAATCAGAGAGAGGTAAACTCATGCAAGTTAAGTAGAAAATACCAAGCATTCAGGATCCCATTCAGAATCCCTGCTCTGGATGTTGAATTTTGGGCCTGTTCCCCAGTTAGCCCACACAGCCCAGCACCTCCTCCGGAGGGGAACAGCTCCCAGGAGCAGCAGGACTGAGGTGCTGGAGCAAAACACCTCAGACACAGAAAAACTGAAAGCAGAGGCATCAGGACACGTCTCTCAGAGGACGCATTTATGCTCAAAGCCTGCACGTTTTATCCGGTTACAGCAGATGGAAAACAACCGAGTGGCTGGAAACATAACAATAAATACATATATTCTGTCCCTGATGCGCTTTCTGCTTCTCACTTATTCAGAGCCGCACAGAGTCCACAACAGCCTTGTTACAACATTTCAGAACATCCTCCTAGCAGAAACACTTGGTTTCATGATACTGCAGTTCCACTGCACCTGGAGAGATCTCCTTGGATCCTGGGGCCAGAGGGAGCAGTGTAAACCTCATCCTTCCCCACCCCATGCCCTCCTTCTTTAAACACCTGAAATACCTGAAATACCTGAAATACCTGAAATACCTGAAATACCTGAAACTGGTTGCAGCTGTGGCTGAGTTGAATAGCAACAATTTCCTGGGAGCGATTCACTGTTTCACATATTGAGTTTGTTCAAATCAAACAGCCCCCCAGTTATGGTAAAAAGCTATCAACTTTTCTCCTAAGACAAAATAAAAAAACCCCAAAAAGCAACAAAACCGACATAGCACCAAATCCAAAGCAAAAGCAAACCCACACAGGAAGAAGAGAGGTGTAAGTCATCCTGTTGTTCTATCTGCATGTGTGCCCTCAGGATACAAACCGAGTTTAACACATTGCTGCATCAAACAGGCAAATATGCAGGCTCTGACCGCTGGGTTAAAATGCTTTTATCTATCAAGAGTTGATACATGGTTCCGTGATATATAGGTCACAGTATCCATGTACCAGATAATGTAAAATTCTTTTCCGCAAAACCATATTTCTACCTTTTTTTTTTTATCCACGCTTTCCATTTCTACAATGTTTCAGTTGAAGAACTGAGACACTACTGTGAGTTTTCTTCTCCAAAGCACCCACCAGAGAAGTCTATGCCGTTCTCCAGGCAGCTTTGGGAGCTTGACCCCCTTACTCCTTCCCCTCTGTAAAAAAGGGCTGCAGACAAAGGGGGAAGCGGGGGAGCCATGGCCTCCCAATTCATTTTTACCTCTCTAGCCATCAGAATAACTTTTATTCAAAGAAAGTTTAGTAAGTTCATACCTTCCCTCACAGGAACACACTTTGTTCCAAGTGAAAAAGAAGAGAAAAAATCCCAAGGTTTATGTAAGTGTCCATTACTATTGATCTGTAAAGAAGCTAAAAAGTTTAATGAGCCTGTAACAGCAGCTTTACCTCACTGAAAATCTCTTCTTCCTGGCTTAGATGGCAACAACAACGTAAGATCTCGCATATGCTAGATCTTCCCAGCTCTTACCAGTCGTATCTTTTAATCTAGATATAAGGAAGGCTGGATAAAAATAGGGTTTAAAATTCCAGCCAGCCTCTGCCTCAGGTTCTGTAGAATCTAGAAATCTATCTACATCCATATTTTTGGTGCCAGTTGAAACCAGACTGGGACCAACTACTTTTAGCACGGAACAGATTGGATGGATGGAGTTTAGTTCAGGTACCAGCAGAATACAGGGTAAGATAGCTTTGGGAAACTAATCCAAACAGATGTTTAATACTAAAATACGCAGAAAATGCTAAAAAAAAAAAATAAAATAAAAAAAAAAGTAAAAGAAACATTATTTTCATATCGATTTCAGTTTCAAATTTAGCTAATTTTAAGGTTCCAGTTCAGCAGGACTATTAGATGTACTTATCAACACATCTGAAAAATTGCTGTATTATCTTTTCACTACTTTAACAAAAATGCTTTAACAGAGTCAACAGGTATGACAGGAAATACTGCATGATCTACTTATCATTTTACTGGTTTACTTATTTAGTATAAAGAAGAATAGAGCTGTGTTTTTAAAATAAATTAGAGGGTTTTTTTAGCTCCCAGCAGTAGTATTTGTTTTTCTCAACCTATTAAAGTGACTAGGAACAAATATGTACCTCCACCTTTATGAAAAAGAAACAAATGATTATTTAATGTAATTACAGAGAGAACAACTGAGAACCATATGAGTGTCTTAGGCAATGATTTTTAAAAAATCCTTTTGTTTCATCCTTTTCATCATTTTCCATGATTCATCACATAACTTGTTATTCAAGCCTTTTCCAGAAGAACTATCAGAATTATAAATTATTTAGTGGTAACTCTGTGTTGAACACGTTTCACCCAACTTCACACTACTGGTATAACCCCGCTTTTGTCTAGAAATAATAACTCAAACCTTCCTTGACAATCAGAGTAAATCACACTGAGGTTTTTAATGAACTAAAAGATGGGTAAAGATAGAAAGAGAACTAAAGCCACATCCAGCACGTGTGAAAATGGGGAATCACAGTAGTATTTCTGTTCTTTGTGTTTCCCTTTGAGCTGTACATCAATCATGTATTCAAAACAAAAAAAGGAGGAGAATTTTAAATAACAAGATTAATACGTAAGTCCAAGCAACTGCACCATTCTTTTAACTGTTTACCAGATTTGTCTTGACTTGGGCTACATTTAAAGCTCAGATGTGAAGGGAAAAATGCTGTTCCTAGGGGGCACAGGGAACCCAATAACTTTCTTCTTCATGCTTAATAATCTTGTATGTGAGGGACCAATCTAATTTGTGGAAACGAATTGTACCTTAGGGATATGTTATTTCAACCCAAACTGAATATATTATTCATTCTAAAAAGTAGCAATAAAGATTATATAAGATGTAATTCATTATTTTTCTAAATGTTCCACGATTCCACGGGGAGAGGAGACTTAAATAGCTTACAGGAAGCCTACCTTAATTAGGTTGCTTTTCAAATCAAATATAATATAATTTTAACATAAAAATGTCACTCAAGGGAAACATTCCATTTGCAAGGATGATTAACGAAATGCAAAGGGGAGAAAACCCACACAGATCCGTGGGTAATAAAACACGTGGAGCGGTCTGGGACAGGGAAGGATGCACACGTAAGTGGACGTGTACAAATATGCGACTTGCTATGAGCTATACACGGATATCCCTCTCATATTCATGCATTCCTGCACACACTCACAGAGAAAGGTAATTTGTTACCAGAGCAACCACGGTCACTTGGCTTTTTTGTCCTCCATCAGAGTTGGTTTGCATTTCTGTTAACTCATTTTAGCTATAGAAGCTCAGAAAAATTGGTCGTATAAACAGATTTATTTAAGATTTGCACTCACATTTACGTTTGTAAGAACGGCTTTTCCAGTGTTATGATTTAAAAAGAAAAAGAAAAGAAGAAAAAAAAAAAAGAGGAAAATTCAAATTTCTATTTTTTCAGAGATTTACGAGCAGTCCACTGTAAGACAGTGAAGGTATAATTGAGGTACTTCGCCTCAGTGGTGCTATTAAAATATTGATGTGTATGCCATAGAAATAGTCATTGCTTTTCTGTGCACAGAGCAGTGCTTCGGTTTCTCAGATCCCAGAACGCATTAATTTCCATAAATATTGACTTTTAATGAGGGTCGTGGTCAATGATTTAATTTGTGGACTCCAATTCCGCTGCCATTTAAGTAGCAACAATAAAAGCTGAAATCCAGGTTCTTTAGTTCCCAGTGCATCCCCTTTCCAAAGACACTTAGTACTGAGTTTTATAAACCTTCAAATAGCCTTTAAACAAAGTCCTTGAATTAGGCAGCAAAATTTGAAACTTCTGGCCTTACCCTTTTTGCATCCCAGTCAACACTTTAGGAAACACTCCAGGAGAATTTAGGCGCTCAAGGATTCGCACATGGTAGGAAGCCATGGTCCTTGGCTGGAAGATGATGGAAATAATCCACTTACAATTCTTATTTTTCCTATCAGGCAAGAAACTCATTGACATGAAGAACATTTTGACTAAACAGGGAGCAGGGGAAGAAAAAGCTATGAATTTACTGCTTTTTTTCCAATCTCTTTATATCTTCGTTTGTTTGATTTTTGTTTTGCTTTGGGTTTTGTGAGGGGGTTTTTTGTTTGTTTTGTTGTGTTTTACATTAGTCTGGGCTAGGACCACTCACATCTTCTCTATTAGAAACAGATCCATCCTGTAAGCCTGGCCCAGACTTTAAACAAAACAGACTAATGTATTTAATTAATTACAGTCTGTTCATCAGAGACACTTTTCCAGTAAATAAAAATCACATTACCTCCAGAGAAATGACATATATGAAGTGGTTAGGGGCTGCAAACAGCAATTTTCCTCACAAATGGCAATAGGGATTTTGTAATATGATTTCACATAGAGCTCAGATATTTTAGTTTATAATGTTAAGATGTACTTCACTAGATCTGTGCAAAAAACGTTATTAGATTTTGGCTTGATATGAGACTACAATTTTTAATCAATTCTGGGTCAATCAATTTCTAGTTTGCTTAGAACAAACAACAGATGTTGCTTTGAGTCAAACAAACCTTTGTTTCTAGCTGTATATTTTAACCTTAAAACCTGCTATTTAGTTTTAGCCAGCTTTCTACATCAAGTGTTATTTCAAAATACATAAATAAATTTTTCAAAAACATGTTTCTTTTCAAATTTCGAAATGTCTTTCTGGAATTTTAGTTGACTTTTTTTTGTACGGATAGTCCAATGTACTTGCCAAATAAAAAACCCCAAAACTACTCATGAGTCTGTGTCAATCTAGACAGAAATGAAGTCCGCCTGGACATTTCACCGCAGAGCAGACACCTCTGTTTCATCCTCCGCAGAAGGTGAGTGCTGCCAGTGAAGGAGGCAGGTCAGTCTTCCTACACCCTCAAAGAGATGAGGCTGCGGTGGTAAGCAATTGTGAAACCTTGAGAGATGCACAAATAACCAGGACTCCCTTGTTAATGAACAAAAACCAATTAATCCGTTCCAGGTAGCAATTTGTAAGGCAAATAGGCAGTGGCAGTTTGTCATGCTCAAGCGTCATGGACCCAAATACTGATGACAGGCAGTGGGGTGTAATGTTCTCTGGGGGTATTACCACGCAGATTTAAAATAAATTACAGCCTTTGTTGTGACTAATATTTGATGTCATTCATGGTGTTTGACAGATGCCAATCCCTGTCAGATTTTTTTTCATGTATCCCCTCTTCTCTATGTCTATTCCTCACACTTCTCTAAACTATTTGCTGAGCAGTCCTTTTCCATCACAAACACCTGAATTTAGGACTGTGCCATTTTGGACACATCCCAGTCATCCCACAGAACAGTCTCTGGTATTCTCCCACAACAGCAGCTGTGGATGATCCGTTCCTACAGATCCAAAGAGCTGAGACACAGAACAGCCTCTTGGACACCAGCACCAGCACCTTTGCAGTTTGGAACCAGTGAGAGGCTTCACCCAGCTCCTCCCCTTGGGCACTGAGTCACTTTCTGACCTGAGGAGGAAAAAGGATTTTTGACACCAACAGAGATTTCTGCAGCAACCCCCTGAGCTCTTGTATTGATCCTAGGAAGCCAATCAGCTGCTGAAGGGAAGCACAGGAGCTGCTCTGTCACACACCTCTGGTGACGCCCTCTGTGCCAAGGAGGACCCATCTCAAAAGCCATCGTGACTTTACTGCCCCTTCAGCTCCAGGCCTTCCCTGTCCCTCCTGATGTCCTGGAGCTGGCTTCTCCTCAGCCTGGAATATCCTCAGAGGTCTCTGCCCTCTTTTCCAGCTCCCAGCACATCCACTGTGCTTGGTGCAGGCACAAGGTTGCAGCTTATTAACAACACAGATACTTGAAATTGAATACGGAGGTTTCTGTTTTCCATATTCAGATGAATCATTTGGGATCCAGCTATGGTCACTGCAGTTTAGGCAAGTGGGGGTCACCAAGGAATAAGGAAAGGAAAATAGAACCTCTGGAAGAAATATTTTTCAAAGGAAACGAAATATTTCAGTTGTTGGGTTTTATTTCCTATGATTTTACAGCCTGCTCTTTGATTTTCTGTGCAAGAAACAGTCTGCCTGTCTTATCTGTGAAAGAAGATAAGGGCACATCACATCACAGTATTTTGAACCGACTCTTAGCCTTAGACTCTGCTCTAAGGTCTCATTATTCCCAGAGGATATAGATAGAAATGTCTGTCTCAGGTACAATTTTTTTCCCCTTCAAATTATATGACAAGTCTTTAAGAGAAGTTATTTGTCCATTATGCTACAATATGTCTAGGAATGGTATCCATCATGGCTGAGGAAAAATCATTCATTTTCAGACCTGTCAGTCGGAGCAGACAAAATAGGTAGGCATCTCAGCATGGAAAAATAGAGGCTGCTCATCCTCCATTAAAGTTTAGCACCGTCAAGGGACCTCTGACATCCAGAGTGACTTCTTCCTTCCTAGCAGTTACTTTCATTTTTTTAACAGGAAGTTCATGCTTCCAGTCGGAGTACAGCTGTTTTAGCTCTGAGAGCAGGAGAGTGCTGACAAGAAATGGGAAAGCCCAAGTGTGTGCTCAATCTGCACTCGTGCTGTGCGTGGAAACACGCAGGGAGTTGCACACTCACAGCTTCTCCACGGCTTGTGATATCCCAGCAAAGACGAGGCAGTGAGAGGTGAGCACAAAAATTCACAATAGAGACCGATTAAACATCATTAGGCAGGTGCAGCACAATCCTCGTGTTTTGGAAGGCACAGAGACTTGCCCCATGATGTGATGATGGTGTTGAAGGCTTCTCGCACGGAGGCCTTGCAACAGCCTCCAAGAGCTCACAGAAATAGCAGCACTGTCAGGAAGCACGATGTGATCATCAAAGCTACATTAATCCTTTCGGTAACAGCGATTTCTACGTGCATCTTTGGATCAGATTACAGAACAAAAAGAAACAGCAACAACCAAAAAACCACAAACAAACCAAAAAACCCTAGAAAATTCTCCAGTTCTTAATGAGAAATCCAGTTGCACAGGTTAGTTAGAAACAGAACTTGTGTTTACATCAGTTATAGGGCAAACATGGTATTTTAAGTGCTCGTTTGCAGATTGTTCCATACATAATGACAAGACAGGAAACGATTATCCAAGTCCTTAATCCTAACTCTGCGTGGGTTGGGATTCTCTTTCTGCCACAATTTCTCACCCAGTACCACAAGACCACAGCTCTGGCAGGAAAGTTTCCTTTAATGACGGATTGACTCCACGGTATGACTATCTTAAAATAAAACACCAAAAAAGGAAAATAATTAGCCAAGCCTGGTTATTAGATCTTCCAAACTATAGCGGCACAAACATCAGCCTTCATGCTTCACTCATTATGGGAATGGAATAATTCCCACTAAAAGGTGGACTGCAATTCCAAAATACATCTGAATTTAGCTTATCCTCAAAATACTGGACATTAAAAAAAAAGATCAACAGAAAAACCCAAAAACAACAACAACAGCAGAAAAAAAAATTCATGAATTAAAGTATTTTTTCACACGAAACCATGTACAACAAAACAGATTGCATGTGTGATTGTATTTTGATCATGTTCTTATTATCTACCATAAATCTTGTGTCTGAGTATAGATATTGTACAATTACTTTCAACATTTGGCATAATTGTTTTGATTTTAACTGTTATTCATTCTAAAAGAAAAATACAGTGGATAATACCAGATAACAAAGGGAGCATTTATGAGTAATGATGCTGCTCAACAATCCCATTGTCACTGTCCTATTTAATAACTGCAGAGCTGCTGTAGTGGTTATGTTCTCTGTGTGGCCCAAATTATGTGGCAATTCCTAATATAATGGTACAGCTGTGGCAACTCTGCAATCCCTGAAAAGCAAATCAGAGAGCCTGAGTAAAAAAAGCTGTGTGTTACCTGTCCAAATGCTACATTAGTAATATTTCAAATAGAAAAAAATACACTATTAAGCTTGAATATCGCAGTAGGTGACATCCAATTCAACTAATTTTAGCCATCAGAAAGCAGTGGAGTCTAATTCTAAAACACCAATTTATTGTACCACCAATTACCAGAAGATAATTAATTCCTTCTTAAAATGTAGAGGCTGGGTTGTTCTCTGGGGATCACATTCACTGACTGCAGATCACTTCCTGACAAGTTTTGCAGACCCGGCACCAAACAGGAGCACAAATATTACTGTGGTTCTCTGCGCCATTTGACTTCCCTCTAACAAACAGCAACTTCCACTACGCAAAAATTTTGAAGTCTCAGAAAACCCTCTGAAACCCTCCAAGAGAACACAAAGAAAGCCCAGCAGACCACTGGTATCCAGAACATCACTGATTGCCGGAAGTTTGAGCGAGATATACAGATGATCCAGCTGTGGTGAGCTCTACCACACACTGAGGAATAAAGAAATAGTGCCAGAGCTGGATAATCAGCCTCAGGCTGCAGAGCTTAACAAGTTTTGTAACATAAGACTTGATATTCCAATAAATTTGGAGAGTTTCCTTTATTCGCACCTGATTATTTTAATATTCCATTTGAACTGTGGTGCTTTTAACACAGCCAGGAAAACCAGCAAAATATTTCATTACCTAATTTATTTTATTTTTTTCTGTTTTGCATTGTTCATTCTTGGGGTCTATTTCTCCAGTTAACTCTGAAGCGATTTTAAAACAGCGCTATATATTCATAATGAGCTTAAAACCCTTAACTCCGTGCATTTCTGCACAAGAGCTCCAACTTCCTAAGCACAGTGTGTGGCCTTCATTTCGAAATGCACATCACCGTGCATATCAGTATTCAATTGTGACCATTTAATTAAGTGCCCCAGGTCATTCTTGAGCCCAGATGTAGCAGCAGAAAGGAGGAAGATTAATGGAGTTGTAAGTTCCGCCCCGAGGAAGGATGGGCTGGCACAGTGAGCAGGCTCCCCTAGCACTTCCGCGAGTGAGCAGCCTCTTCAGTCAGGTCACCAGCTGAACCCATCCCTGCTCCGTGCTTGTATCTCATCATTCTCATCGTGCCTTACCGCAAAGATATTGTACCATTTGCAAACTTTGCAAATCCTCTAGATGTCTCCAGCAAATATTAACTATCAGTAAGAGCCCAGGACTTTCTTTTCTACCAGTAGCAACTTAGAATTGTTTTCTATGAGGGAGTCACTTCTAAACTTAATCTGCAAAATACCCTGTTATTGCCTTTAATGAGAGTTTGCAATCTCAAAGAAGCTGGAGAAATCCAGACATCAAAACACTGTCTGTTCTGAGCAGGTTTGGAAGAATGGAACAATACAGAAAGTTTGAAAAGACAAATCCCACAAAATCAGACGTGAAATATAAGAATCAGCATTGTAATAATTAGCTGTCTTAAACTCCCAACACAATTGTTCCTTTATTTTTCTCAGAATCAATATCAATCCAGTTGATCTATAACTCCCAAGTCACGATTTTTACCATATCTAGTTCTGGGGCAATTTTATAACCTCATTTTTGTTCTGTAACCCTTCTCCTTTTCATGTTGATGTTAATTGTGGTTCAGGACACCACAATTAGTTCTTCTATGCCTCCAGAACTTATGTCCCCTAAGTTAGAGGATTACATTTACTTTCAGTAAATGTCACTTTCTTGTCCTCCCCAGTTAAAGCTGACAAGCTTTTTATTTCGCCAGGGCTGGAAAGAGCTTCTTGATTTCAAATTATGGCATAATTATTATTTCTTACACAGGCTTTGCAAAGCTGTTTTTAACCCAAACACTATTTATTTTGAAAACCCTTCCTTTTTACTTACTTTGTTCACTATTGATATCCCTATTATATTTTTTCTTCTCCTTAGTAATTGCTCGAACCTTTTTAATAGTAACTCGTGTTTACAACCTGTTTCCTGTTTTTATATCCCTTCTCCCGTTTTATTGCTGCTCTCCTGTGTCCTATTTCACCCAGGTGACTTCCTTGCACACTGTAGCTTTATTTAGAGAACAATATAGGGGATAAAGCACGTCTTAAATTTAATGATTTCCTATCTGTATCATTTACAATATAGTAAGCATTATAAATCTTTATGTCTATCGGAGCAAATATTCCTACTGCTTTAGGAAAATCAGGATTCCTACTCCTTTTGTTGATTAAGATACAGCAGCCCTCAGTGGCTTGGCAGACACAAAATCAGTACAATTTTGCTCTCGATGCCCACTTTGGGGCACATTGAGGCTCTTCCATGGGGGTGAAACGATGTGACACCACACATGGTTTGGCAGCTGCGGCACTTGCTTTGTGGTATCCGTGGATTTGCTTAATCCTGCTGTAGCTACTTGCAAAAGTATGGGTCTGCAAACAATTCTTGACTTTAGTTTTTAATTTAATTCTTTAAAAATAGCTTACTTAATAAAGCAGCGGAGATTAAACACATTGGAAAGAGTGATTTTTATGGAAAAAATAAATGCTTCTCGTATAAGTGACAGGCCAGTATGCTGCAAAAATAAATAAGACTAAAGATAAAAACACTAAGGGGAAAAAAGGGATATTTTGCCAGTGGTGAACCAGTCTCTTAAAAAGAAAAATCATTGGGAGGGGATCTGTTCATTAATCTGCTTCCCATTCCCATCTGGGTAAGATACGAGTGGAAGGGAGGGCTGCGAGAGCATTCCAGCGCTCCGAGTTCCTGAACTCCCTTTCCTCCCTTTTTTAGCACTTCTATTTCAGCTACGATTTCCAGCAAAGGCTGGTGTTCTCAGCACATGCTGCTTCCTGGTCCATGCTCACCTGGGTTTAAGTGGTGCTGGAGAGAATAAATGGATGGCAGAGCAGCAGCTGGGGGCAGGAGTGGAGCGAGCAGGCGAGATCCTTGAGGGGAGAGAAGCCTCACAACTGTTAAATTGTTTTTCTCTGTACAACAGAAGCGATAAGACCTGGTTTTATCTGAATGCTCTCTGGACCAATTGTTTTTCCTCTCACTGTCCTTACAGCACCTCTACACAACTCTGAAGTCAGATACTTAAAGTCTTAGCAACTTTCGACCGTTTAAGACACGAATGGCTTTGGGGAGGCTGCAAAATAAAATTAGGGGCGGAATTTAACCTTCCTTGTTCTGTGTGGTTACCATGAGCTTTATAGTGCACTGACCTTTCTATAAATCCAAGGTTTAATTATATACAATTACAAGCCACTTACTAACCAGGTCTACATGTTCTGCATGGTACAAACTCCTCCACTGAGCTGAAAAAAATCCCCAAGCAGCATGTACATATAAATAGACCTGAATTTCTTTAATGCAGGCATCACAGTTTAGTTGATATTTCACTGCAAAACTTTGTGCCAGACATGAAGACATCTTCATCCATAATGATCAACCCCAAAATAAAGGAAGATAAATTGTGTTTGACAATATTAAGCTCGCACACATCTCTCTCCTCCTTTACTCGGTTTAAAAGAGATTCTTTTCACAAGCCTTGCAATTTATTCTTCTTGGGAAGAGAGTAGAAAAGATGCAGTGAGGAAGTCATTATATGGAATATCTAGTGTGGGATTCCCATATGTAAAAGTACTCTGAAATTCAGTTCTTTATAAATCAGAGTATCAGTCATTTCTAATTCTTGTTTGGATTGTACCAGAATACATTTTCTGTCCTTCCAGTACTTAATGTGGTATAAGCTTTATTAAAGTCAATTTTGGAAGCGTTTGAATTTGAGCACAAAGTCTCTTAATAATAATTATCTGATACAACATATGAATATTGAATATGAATATGATGCTACTCGATATTTTAGTTTCCTCTTTACTTTAGAAGCCATTTAAGTATGATGTAAGTCTTGAAATGAATTAATCATACAGTCATGCTTAGGTGACAACATCTTAAATATAAGAAGGCAAGGAAAACCTGCTCTGCAAAGATTAGCTGGCTGAGAGTTAATTGTGCTCCAGTGGCTGCTGCGCGACACAGCGATATCCAAACTCATTTTAACCCTTCTTCTTGCTGGTAGAACTGGGTATAGCAGCTTAAACCCAGGAAAGGCTCTTCTGCTCTGAAAAATGAGAAGTGTTATAACCTTGATCTAATATTTCTGGGTTTTGTTTGGTTTTGGGGGTTTGTGTGTGTGTACAGATTTACAAAACACAGAAATGTTCTGAAGAACATTATTTTAACAGGAGCACTGGGAGGAGTTCATCAGCCTGTGCAGTCAGAGCTTTGCTTAGAGCTTGCAGGGCTTGAGGCTGCTTTCTTTCCTAGGCCTTTGAAACACATCCAAAAATGAAAGCAAAAAACGGGGTTTAAGGCATCTTTTGCTGTCAGCTGGTGGACAGACAGGATAAGAATATCTGTTGAGTATTTGTCATTTTCTCCTGGATATAAAGTCCCACAAGTCTTTGGGAACCTTGTGTACTCACAGAAGTTTATTTGAGTCCCAGGATGGTTCAGGTTGGAAGGGACCTTCAGGATCATCTAGTTCCAATTCTTTTCGTTGTTTATTTTTCATATTGCTCCACTCTTTGCTTGTCCAGTCAGAATGTGAAAGGCCTGAAAGCTGCCTTGTTTCTCCTGACAGAGCTGCTCTCTGTAAAGCTTTCCAGAGATGGATGGAGGCTTGAGTAAAGCCAAAAGGCATTTACGAGGAAACGTCCTATGGGAACAGAGTGCCCAAGCCTGGGATAATTGAAAGAATAAGGTGGTTTTTACAACCACAAGGGAAGCAAAAAGCAGAAAAATCAAACAGCACTAAAGTGAATCCTTAGGCAGCTGCTTTCGGTTGTTGTTTTCCATTTTCCTGAAAAACTGGACTTGCAGAAAGCAGTCAGAGGGCCCTGGTAGGCTACAAGTTAAGGAATGAACGTCTGATCTTTGCTCAGTTTTGCTCCTACCCAGTACACTGATTCCAGCTACTGAAAACCTGAATCAAACTTATTTGAACTTTCTGTCAAGGTCTTTCCCTGTATGCTCTGCGTCTGCCAAATCCCCTATTGCACTGCATCTCAAAACAAGCAATCCTTTACATTAAAAGCATATCAGTCAAAGCGAATGGCTTGCAGGATTATATTAAACTTCATTGACATGAAGACTAACAAAAATTAAATAATACATCATATGAAATTCAGCAACTGTGCATCTGAACAAATCTATATCACTCAGGGCAACTCACAAAACTGTTTCAAATATTTGCTAAAACAAAGTGACAAATATACTTAATGAAACAAAATTATATCTCTGTTTATGATTGTTACATTTCTTTCTTGCACATATTTAACTTTGCATATTCATGGACTATTCAATCCATATTTTCTAAAAGTACAGTGAAAATGAAATAAGATAGACTAATTATAAAAAGCACAGCCACCACTCACCAGCAAACTGTACTTCCCTACACTCATTCTAGTTGCAGAATTACTGTTGGTTTTTTTTTAATATTACCAGTATCCATGAACTATTTCAAGACAGGAAAATAGTATTTTACAGAGAAATCATTATTTAGTAAGAAAAATTTGTCTCGACCGAGATAGAGGATTTCATTCCCTTGACTAAAGTGCCCAGGTTAGAAAGCTGCTCACACACTTTATACCTAAAAGTAGGAGCTGGGTTTCCTCTGGAGAGGTCCAATGCAAAGCACCTAAGTTAAATTCTTACTCTGAATTGCCCTCTGGAGAAATCTCTCTCTCTCTCATCATGAATTTCATTGGAGGCTTAAGCAGATTAGTTTCTGGTTTAGGCACCAAAAGCTCTTGAAGTTAGATGGTGCAAGTGTCTCTTTATGTACCAGATAGGCTGAACTGAACACATTGAACCTCGCTTCCTTTTCATCTGCAAATGTGGACTTAACGAGCTGTAACGAATTTCCAGTATTCAAATTAAATTAAGTCACTATTACTTTTTTTTTTTTTTTTTCATAAAATGACAGTCTGTGTTTGGATTAAAAAGAAAAGTGAAAGTGGCATTTCCCATCTCTTTTAACTGTTATCTTCGTTGCTGAGGCTGGCAAGAGCGTAGAAAGCATTTGGACTACAGAAATCCTTGCTATTTTTCCATATGGATTGCCAGCAGCAGTTACAGCACTCCCATTTTACCAAACTGACTTGTTAAACAGAAAAAGGGCATTTACCCTCTGGGAAGAATACAAAAATGAGTAAGCAAACACTTGCATAAGTAAAGAAAACACAGAGGAAGCACATCACCCTGCACTTTGCACTGGGTGACAGAGCAAATATTGAGCTGCACAGGGCTTGAGTGATTTTTGTGGAGAGCAGTATCAACACCACACAGGTCTGTTTTCCTCACTCAGCGCCTGTCAGCCCCCTCTGAAATTCACTGTATTTCAGGTGCTGTCTCTGGTTGCCTTGACAGAAGTCAATGATTTGTGTCCCATTCAATTTAGCTGGTGTGAAAATACTCATAGCTGCTCGCCATATGTCAGGGGATGATAATTGCATTGATCCCCTCGCAGCGAGGGCACTCTGCTGAGGACCGAGGGACCAGAGGATGGGGCTTGTTAGAATTAGGAAATTTGACTCTTTGGCTGGTTTGATCCCAATCAGCCTTGGCAGAGCGATGCATAAAACAGGGAGTGCTAAATGTGCCAATAAGTGAATTACTTTTCAGATTATGTTGCTGGTAGAGATATTGATGAGTGGGCTTTGTGAGCTGAATACAGCAGTTTGCTACATTCTGTTTCCTGTTGAACAAGTGAATGTATTCTGATAAAATGAAGGGAAAAAAAGTTTTCATCTCTAGACTTTAAAAAAAAACCCCAAGTTGTTGTTTTGTTTTGTTTAAAGAGCATCAGAGTTATTTCTAATAATGATTTTCACTCTTCTCCTTTAATGTTGTCATCAGGAAAGAACTCTGAGTGAGAAGACCGGTCCTCATGACAATGGACATTCAAAACCGAAGTTTATAAAATAGACTAAAGACAAAGTTGCTGGAAATACAGCCAGACTACCATCATTTTGGGGTACAAGATCATTGCTAACTGATCCTGCATCACAGCCTAATTTTTCAGTTACTATTAAAAAAAAAATAAAAATTAGTTTTTGTGTTATTTTAGCTATCAACTTCCCTGGCTAATTCCCTGAAAATCTTTATTAAAAAGCCCAAAATATCCAAACATAAAGATGCCAGCAGGTAATTAAACTGTCAATGTTCACTCCCTCATTTATCAGATAAGGATTCTTACCCTTAAGACTCCTAATTTGAACTGGGACAACTTTCATGATTCTCATGTCTCTCTTATTTCTTTTCTAATATTCCTCTTGCCCAGAGCACCTCTAAGTCTGGCAAAATCTAGGTGTAAACTGAGAGATTAACAGCTCCATTTTCAAGCTGCCTCTGAGCATCCCCAGCTCGAAAGAACTTTCTAAAAGGTGCAGATGTTCAGCACCTGTTGAGGAACCCTGCCAGGAGGATCGTGCTTACAGCATGCCAAGCAGCCATTAGCGTTTGTAGGACTTGTGGAGGTACTTAAGTCCCTCATGCTTTACTTCCTCAAGTTTTGGCCAAAACCTGGTGTTCTGCACACTAAATATTGCAAGAATCAAGTTTTAGCATTGATCTCACTGCTGTTGAGCCAGATTTTGCCAGCCTGTTTTGCTTTGCTGAGCAGAGATACAAGAAAATTGCATCAATAGCTTTAATGGGGTGGTTTTGAAAGAAAAATGTTATTTAAAGTCAGCGGAAGTGCATATTTGAAAGGGAGGCTATCCATAATCACCTAAACTTGTAAATCATAATTGAAAGGCAAACACATGAGACTATTCCCCACCCACCTATGAATGCATTTTAAAAGAACTAATGTTTAATATCTAATTTTTTACTGCAACAAAGAACCCCACATAATTACTCTGTAGGCAGAAAAGGAAATGAAAAACATGTTCAAAATCACTTATGCACATTTTAACTACTTTAATAAAGTTTTTGTTTGATACACTTATTTCATTTTTTAAGCTCAGTTGAGGTGACTGGGGGAAAAAAGCGTTCTTATATTCTGTTGTCAACGGTGACTGTGCCATACACTGTCATGTTGCCTACACTCGAATAAGTGAGATTCCGGGACTGCAAGAATATCAGAAGTATTCATTTGTTGAATTTGCCACGGGACAGGTATTTTCAATAAAAAAAATTATATGTGAAAGTAATAAAAAACTAGATGCAAATCCTGACTTGAAAAACATGATCATTAATTAAAACGTTGAGAGGCGTTATCCCTTTCTTTGGAAAAAAACAGTGGGTGTATCAGCACGGATTCATTGGCAGGAAATTAAATTTCTAAGAGGAGAAAATTAGGATAACCATAAATCCTATGGTTTGTTAATTCATCAGCACAGCAGGATTAGCTTAAATAGCAGCCAGTGAGCACATGTTGAATCAATGAAACTGGGTAAAGAGTTTCTGTATTTGCTCACCTCTAGGTGGTGTGTGGAAGTATCAGCTAAAAACCAAGGCAAGTTCTCAGGAGGAGTCTGATGGAACATTTACTGAAATGAGATGAAAAAATTCAGTTTAAAGTTCCTCCAACACACAATCATGAATTACAAATCTCACTCAATTAATTGTGGTGAATCAGATGCCTATTTTACCCATAGATTTTAGATTATATCTCGAAATATGGACAATTCTAATGAGAAAGCACAAGATACTGATTTATTCACTTTGGTTCACTTTTTGAGAGGTAGGCACACATGCTTTATTGTAGGATTGATTACCGGGCTGAATTCAGTAATTAAAAAAACATACAAAGGTTGCATTGAAATTAAGGTACTTAAGATTCATTTAATTCAGCGCTTTGCTCCTCTCACGCCACTGTTGGGCAATGAGCAAACCTCAGGAAATGATACCCAGACCCTGCTCGGGGTAACGTTTTGAATATTTGCCCTGCTGGGCGATTTCAGCCATGCCATCCATTCTCATTATTCCATGCTCAGGATGGATATTTGGGCTCCCAATCGACTCTGAAGCCTCTGTTATTCGAGTGCTCGAGGAATCGTGCACGGGCATCCAGGGAGGGCTAACTTTGCTTGTTGAGTGACTGCTTGGCATGAAACACCATCCTGCCCAAATGCTTTCTGGAGAGCTGCATCCGATATAGAGTAGTCAGTCAACAGCTTTGGAACACAGCTCCTAAAATAGCCAGCATAATCAGAGTCACAGCACAAAAGGCAGCCTTCTCTTGCATCAAATAGATGAGACAAAGAGCTCCTTAATCTAGCAGACAAAGAGGAGAAATACGATCAAGAAATCCTTATGTTCTATCAACACTGATTTTTCTTTGTATCTTTATCCACATCATTTGACTTTGGTGCATTAATTTTCCCTAATATATTCCCTCTGTTGCTAGTCTATTCATCAGTCACAATTTATGGCTTCAGTTTTTCCCCAGTGAAAAAACAAAACAAAAAAAAAATTAAGTGCTTAAACTTCTGATATGAGAGGAAAAGGAAAAATTATGACGTGGGATACATGGGCTGACCAGCTGATAAAAATGCAGGCTGTGACACTCAGTACTTTGCAGATCTTGTCCTACAACAACCATTTCTACTTCCAAAGAGCAAATCATTCCCAGGAGGCCAGCACACATGGAGAGCAGCTCGGCTCCATTAGGTTGTCTGTCTAAATAAAAATAGTTTCTGTCTTTAAATGCCTAAAAAGAACTTCGGTAGTTTATGTAAGCAGGAAACCTGTGATCTTTACACAGAAATGATGGCAGCTACTATTGCATAGCATTTTTTATATATGGAATTTGGAATATTCCAGTTTTAGCGTCTAAAATACACATATAAATATTTATATTTTCTACAAGAAAAAAGAGAGTTATCCATGGGTAATCTCAAGCACTAAGACTCTTTCTGTTTAAGTATCAGGAGTGGTCTAAAATTTTTTGCTGACCACTAAGAATATGCATCAATGTCAGTCTTGAATCTTAAAGACCTCCCATTTATTGCATATAACTAAATGTGTCCATTATTTCCATAAGAAAGATCTGTACATTGATACACAGGGCAGCTTCAAGGCACTGATCTGAATGCATCCATGAAATTTATGAAGGAAAGTGCTACCTATAATGAAAAATGTTCATGCAAAAAAAAAAAAAAATTGTCCCAGAAGCTCAAAAAGAGTAACAAGAAACTGTAAAAAACCCAGAAATTCAGAAAAATATCTGATACTATCAGTCAAATGTTCTACCCAGAAAACCACAATGAAACACCACACACTACAAAGCCTTGAAGGTCATGCCCTTATGTTGGGTCTGCACTATCTTCTCTGATGTTGTTGATTACCAATAAAGAAAATATTTCCACCTTCACCGTTCCCTGCCCAGACCTTTCTCCATTGCAAATGCCATGCCCTTCAGTCTTGTTGCCCTCTCCCAAGAGCGTTTAGAGTGGCAGTTTGAAGTGAAGCTGCACCGAGTGCAAGATCCAGGTCTTCCACGTCGCTGCAGCTGGGACAGCACACAGCAAATTGTGGCGTTCCGTGGGAATGCGCCGTTATCTAATAAATACCACGGGTATCACCAGGAGCTTCTCTCGCCGTGCTGCTCTCAGCTCTCACTGCTTTGCTGGAAAGGGTGCCAAGCGGCTGAGAACGGTGGGAATTGCTCATGCAGTCATCACTTCACTGGGCCAGGAATGATACCAAGAACGTTTTTTACTGGCTGAGAACACTCTTGAGTTTTAGCTGTGTTCTTACAACTGTATTTAATTTCTGTTTATTCATATTTTTTAGGTAATGAGAAAAGGACACTGTTTATAAAAGTCTTCACTCCTAGCGAGAAACTGCTATTACAAGAATTCCAGCTGAACTCCTACCAGTCTCTGTTCATGCTCTTCTCAGAGAGTAATTTGGATTCCAAGTTACGGGAAGGTATGAATGGCCATGACCCTTTGGTTCGTATTATTTTTTGAGGATCGAGCTGTGATAAGCTGGGGAGCTTGTACATAATTTATGAGCTCCAGCTTCAATATGAGCTCCAGATTTAATAACCATCTCCAGCCGTATGTCTCCCCTGCCCCATTACTGTATTCCTGTTACACCAGTGGCTGTGGGATGGACTGGGAGGCAGCAGCCTCTCCACTTATTAAAGTCAGTCAGCCAGAGCCAGAGCACAATTGTTCTCACCAGGGAACTGAAATAATTTTCAAGTGTAGAATCCTTATAGAGACTTCTCTTGTGAGTTCTGTTTTTTTGGTTTTCTTTTCACCCTGTTAGATACTCTCCAAATCTTCTGTGCCTCTCCAAAAGGGGAAGAATGGGAATGTTCCTGCACACCATACTTTGTTGTCAGGAAGAGCTTCTGAGTGGGGAAGATGTGGAATCCACTGTGTTTCAGTTCCTAAGGGCAAGATTTAAGAGTACAACCTCGGGATAAGGCAGGTCGCTATTTTCTGTGTAGACATCACTGCTCTGAGTTTGGAAATCTTTCCATGCATTGACAGAAGCTCAGTTGGGTTTGGATTCCACGCTGGAAACCAAGAAATAAAAATGAGGAGCTACAAGTCTGGCAGTGACCCCGGACTCTTGTTGATCTCAATAAGCTTGAAGAACAAAAATCTGGACATATTTCCATCCAGAGCCAAGGGATAACACAGAGGAGAGCAGAGAGCAAAGAATTATTGGGGTGCTGGCATTTGGTTTGATTGGTTTAGACCACTTCATTTTTTATGCAATCTGAAATGCTTACTTTAGTAAACTAAATAGTAACTTTTTAGCTGTATACTTTTTTTAGCCATCAGCTATTGCTGAAGAAGGGAATTACAAATAGGACAGGAAAAGGGCGTGTTTAGCATCTGGACAGGCTGCAATGCTGACATTCATCACTGAATACGGGCAGCTCATCTTTACAGAGGGTGGCCCTTGAACCCTTACCCAAAATATGCTTAAAAATGAGAGTCAGAATCTGGAGTGCCCCATTCACGATAAAGCATAGGCACCAAAGAAATCAGAGGAAAATCCAGTAAGGGAAACATAACCAGCAGTTTGAGAAAATTGGACAACAATAGGTAAATGTGGTTTTATTTTTTGTGTGTTTATGTCTCTCTGAGATTTCTTTCACTCATCTCAGCATTCATTGATTCTTGAATCACAATTAAGTTATAACTAAATCTTATTTCTTTAAGATATTTTCTAAAACTGTAGGAGAAGCTCTTCAGTTTTAGTTAGTTGCCATTAAATCCAGATTACTTAGGGCATTTTTTAATGGAAAAAGCTTCAATATTTTAAACTGGTTCATTGATGATTTCACTCAGATTAGAACATAAATTCTGAAATGAAAAATAGAAAGCTAATCAGAAAAATTGTAAGAGAAGGGAAACCAGATTGTCCTTTATCTTACACCAATTTACTCTGTTGAAGTCAAAGAAATCTGAGCAGTGAAATGAAATGATGAATCAGACCTAGTGCCTTTCTCCATTGCAAATTTAATGTTACGGAAAATGATATTAAAGTATAATACCCCTACTTTAGGGCTTACCAGAAAATGACTCATGATAAACACAGTGCATTTTCAGAAGTGGCATTAAAAAATAAATTTAACTTCTCTCGCAGGCTCATTCAATATTTCAGGGTATAATTTAAGTACACATCCTTCATTGTGTTCAATAATTCTTCCTTGGGAGTGGGAATTCAGAACTTTAATGGTAACTTTCACATTCATGCATAAAGTTATCAGCGAAACTTGAAGTTAAACTGAACATTTCTGAATACAGAAGTAAGGTAACACAAGGAAAGGCATGTTTCTCTTTCCCAAATTGCCTTTGAGTGAGGCCATTGAAGTGACATGAAAGATGGTTTAGCTTTTAAAAACTGCCTTGAAGTGCCCATTCACCTTGATATCGAAAACATTTTTATTGACTTGAACCCGTGCAAGTTCTTTCAGACAAATTACCGAAGAAAATAAATAAATAAACATTAGACTTGCAAAGAATGGAACAGGGAGGGCTGACCATCAGACTGAAGCTTGCCTTGAACAAACCAAGAGGCAATGAGGAGAAATCCTGTTTTCCTAAAAAAAACACCTAAACTCTTCCAAAAACAAGACCAAAAAAGCCCCCAAACCCTTTAAGCTGCAAGGTTAAGTCAGTGTTCCTGAGTGTTTGAGGATGACACGTTCTGCTTTATGGCGAGATATACTCTTTTATGGACCTCGGCTAAATGAAGTAATAAAAACTTCTGCTTTCCCAAACTATCGTATCAAGGATATTACTTTTTACTTGCAGCCCTAAGAATATGTATCTCCAAGATTTAGAGAGTTCAGTGCTTTTGTTAAACCTCTGCCATGATCTCTAAGGAAAACACTTCGGTAAAACTTTCTGGGATACATCAACAGAAAAAAGAAATACGCTGAAATCAATACACATTAACGTAAGCCAAATAGTAGGAACTCTTTTCTTTCTACCATCACTAATGTCTGTTTCAGAAATATTTTAAGCTTTTTTTCCTTTAGGTTTTTTTTTTTTTTCTTTTAAAGGCCAAGTTCATTAATTTGGAGAAAGACATGCTCTTCAGCCCTGTACAGTCACAGATCAACTGATAAATTCAGGCAGAGTGCTGGAACAGTGGGAAGGAAAACCAATCCATGCAAAAAGTTGCAGAGGTCACTCCATCACTCCACTGTCCCACCCAATGTGCTGGAGAAGCATCAGCAGCTGAAAAGGATTTCTCTGGAGGTCACACCCCATCCAGAAACTCGCCCCTGCCAGCACAGGCACGAGGGGTGGGAGCTGGCAGAAGCAGCTCTGTAGGTGGCTCCTTTCGTTTGTCCTTCCCCCCGACCACAGCCCCAGGCAGCCTCAGGAGCAGAGTGTGAATGTGCATTCAGCCTTGGTTTTGGAGCTGTTTCCCCACATAAACTGCACAGATTTTATAAACCAAGCCCACAGCAAGACATTTCCATGACAACACACTGCAGCAACTAAACTCATACTTGGAAGCAGTACTCATTTTAGTTCTGAAAATCTAAAAGTGTCTCTAGACTGCACTGGTCTAACTACAATCATCAGTGGTCCAAGACACATTGTTAGAAGCGTGTGAATTGAACACTGGGAGCTGTCCCCAAGGGCCACAGCTTCAGTACCTTGCAGTTATTCTTAACTTTGATGTTAATTTTGATCCCTTTTGCTGGAGACCCAGTGCTGACTGATCCAACAGCAACGCCACCTGCAGCTGAGCTCTGTTCTGTAGCAGGGATCTGAACCAACAGAGCTCTTCTTTCTGTTTTCCCTCAATCTATACACAGTTCTTTTCATTTCTGTAATTCCACATGTCCTCTGTAAGGAGAGAACACATCGCTCCTGGACTCAGGTGTAAGGCAATAAAGCATAACTCACCCCTTGCAGTGCTACATGGGTTCCTTTTGTGTTTCTCTCTCTCGCCAATACCGTGTTGGCTCCATGCCGCTAAAAGAAAGACACGAGGAGCAAGTGTTGTCACAGATCTCTCAGCAAGGGCTGGGTGATTGCAGCCATTCTGTGGGACAGGAAGGTAACAGCCACATTGCTACCACACACTTCCAGGGAAAGACCTGTTTGGCTGCTATTAAGCTGCTGCCTAATTAGAAAAAGTGCTGAAATAACATTTTTTTAATATTCAAAACTGCATTTCAGATTTTACAGAAAACGCACGGTGTTGCTGTGTGCAAAGGTGCCATTTTCTGGGGTCATCATTTGCCTTGAACTGCAGAGTGAACTTGGCATAACTGCTGTATAATGCAGCTTTAGCAATCCGTGTTCCGTGTCAGCACGAGAAACCACAGCAACATCCTGAGCTGGAAGGGATGCACAAGGACCATGGAGTCCTAATCCTGGCTCTGCACATCCCGAAGAGTCCCATCTTGTACCTGAGAGTGCTGTCCACACTCTCCTGGAGCTCTGGGAGCCTCAGGGCCGTGCCCATTCCCTCTGAGTCCAGGACAGCTCACTCCATGCCTTCAGCAACATAAGAAATGCAGTCAAACCAGTTTGCTCTCATTGTGGTCCTTATTTCAGGTTTACTGGCTCTGCAAATCCCTCCACTCATACTTGAAAAGAAGGTGCTGTTTCTTAATTTCTACTGCTGAAATAATCTGAAACCTGTCCTTACTCCAAACCCTGCTGCAGACACCTCAAAGAATTTGTGGTTTGGGTTTTTTACAAGACTTTAATTAGCTGGGAAAAACTTTCCTAAGTGGTAAAAACTCCCTGGACAATGGACAATGTCCCACAGCACTGATGCCCCAGGATACTGACTAACGGGGTAATAGATAGATTTATTTGATGGCAGATACCAAAAAGCTTTGAATTCTCACTAAATTGTTGGATATATGAAAAGTAGACTTAAGTGCTTTGTACATTCCTTATAAGAAATATCCCTTTTTAGTTAATTCATACACTGATCAAACAATTATTTTGTTTCAGTATAAAAATCACAGAAGCATTAATCAAAAGTATTTAGTTAATAATAAAAGAGAAGACAAAGGCCACTGGAATGATAACTTCATTAAAGAGTTTTGTGCAAATTCCAATATGATTTTGAAAGGAGTCAAATGTTTGATGTATTTTTTAAAAAACACCTTTCTTGATTTGAGTCAATATTAATCTCTAATTGATGAAATAAATGCTGCTGCTGTTTCTCTTTGAAATGAATGGACACAAAAATGTTCAAAAGGAATCCTTTATAGACATCAGATGTGGCCACATCAGAAACCTTAGGAAGTTAAACTACATCAGAGCAAGAACATTCATAGTGGCCTGAAATAGAGGCATTGATCTGCTCAAACTGAATGAGGACCAAATACCAAAAGAAAATCATGCCAAAATTATTTCCTTTTTGAAATATACAATCGATTAATAAAATGAGACCATTTTCTCAAAAAAAAAAAAAAAAAAAAAAAAAAAAAAAAAAAAAATTGGAAATCCTTTTTTGCTATATTTCTTTAAATTTTCAATTCTCTAAACACTGAAATTCTGCTATAAGAATACCCGGAGTTCTGTTAGAAAATACCAAGTAAGTCCTTATTCTAGACAGCAGCAACAATGTGTATTAACAGAAATTAACAGAGATCCAGTCAAAATTTCTGGGGTTTTAAGTCACTGTTTACTGTAAGATGCTCAGTGTAAGACGAGTTGTATAACCTTAGTTTTTCAAAGTTCTGGAAACGAAAAGATTTCTCTAGTCAAGCATATTCCCTATTCAGCCTCTGAAAATGCATCCTGAGAGTTTTGCTAACATTCACTAACAGCCTTGGTCAAGGAGTTGTGAAATCCCATTTCACAGCACAGCCAGGTCTTTCTGAACTCATGCCTCAAAAGCCACGCTTGAAAATGTTCTGGGCTCCGCTGAGAGCTGCCACAGAGGCAGAAAGGCAGAGCACAGGAGCTCTGCAAGGCTTTGCAAACGTGGGTGTCTCCATTGCAGTCATACATTCTGAGGAGTCAAATTAGAGAAATGCAGTTTGCTGCTGCATCTATGCACAGATGAAGAATTAAGTCGATGGCAGTATGATATTTGGGAGGTATGAACGAGCACAGGTTTGAATTTCATCCATTTTTACCTATCATTAATCTGAATCAGGTCATACCAATTAGGTGACATTTCAGCAGCAGGAATTATACTGGAATATTTTTTCCTGTTGCTTAAAAAACAACCACTCAAAACTTAACCTTGATCTCTCAGCTCCTAATTTTTGATTTTACCTCATCCCACACAAAACCCTGAAGCCCACTTGCCATTTATGCCAGAACTTCCATCTGATTACAGAAGGGGATGATGCTCCTAACACAGTACTCAGGATAATCAATCTCTAATATGTCCTCCTACGTGTTCTGTGCCTGGCATTTTTATAATTTTATAAACTATTCCATATTTTAAATGTTTTTTTTCAATGCTGCCTCTTTCACAAAGGCATAAAGAGGAACCATTAAATAAAACCATCCCGGTTGCATGGAGAATACTTTTTTCTTGCTTTTTCTTGCTTTTAATTTTACAAAGATGTCAGGGAAAGAGAGGTAAAGCTAGATAATTCCAAAAATTCTGAAGGAATTTGACAGTGAATTTTTTTCTGTGCCTATTCTGAGGTTGGCAATTTTATCTGCCAGTTTTATCTGTGCAATTGTTTAGCAGCCCCTCCAGCAGCTCAGGCGCTTCTCTCGCACTGTTGGGGCACAGTCTGTTCTCCTCTCCAGCAGGCAAGTCCTTCTGGAACTTTCAGGATCTTCAGGCACAGCTTCTTTCCCATTCTCTCGACACCAACACGTTTCACACTTTTCCAAAGCCTTCATTATACTCTGCAAGTCCTTCCTCGCACAGAGAGAAAAAGGAGGACAATAATATTAGACGCTTTTTAAAAAGCCACTTCAGTGTTCCAGAGTGGGAAGCAATTTATGGAAAGCAGTTTTCACTTCCTTTGCTGCCCCATACACAGAGGAGGAATAAACACTCGGGCTCTGCAGAAATGTGTGAATTCTTTTGGAGAATCAGAGCTTTGAACAACACCCACCCAAACAACAACAATAGCAACAAAATGAGTTACTTGGGATTAGAAGTTGGTTTAGACCCAGAGTAAAAAGTCCAGCCCAGATGGGCCGGAGGACTCTGATTAGAAATCCAGAGAAAACACGAGGGACTATTAGGCTGAATGGCTTTTAACAACAAACACCTTCATGGTAACCTTAGACTTTATGCTTTCCTGAGGATAATGAGTCAGTCCAAACCAGTTTTCTTTTCTGGTACACGGCTCTATTGAGTGGAATACAGAATATTCTCCAGTGAAGCAACTGGTTTCCGTGGATACAGCTAAGATTACACTGAAGCATATTTTTTCTTTCAATTCAAAGTCTAGAGGAGCTCAATTTGCCTTATTAAGGAAAAAAAAAAAAATTCTTTAGTAGTCTGTCCAAAATGCAGACAAAGGAAAGTAAATGTAGCATTCTAAAGCAAGAAGCCTTATGAGGACTGCTGCCCTTTTAGTTAGAGATCATGAAAAAAAAGGTTACAAACTTACAGTAATAACTGTAATAGAAACATATAATTTAAACATTGGGAGGATATGTGCCACTCTAATAATTATTTTGAAAGTATAACATGCATTTAAATGGTTTCCCTCGAATATTTAAAGTATTTTGATGGATATCTTGCCAAAATCCAGAATACTACGTGGTAGATTTACTTTTCTGTAACAAATAGACTGCAACATACCAGGGTAGAAAATCTGTACTTGTGAGGATTTTAAAATATGTTTTAAAAAAGAAATTGTTGGATATTACTTTTTTTTGTTAGTGTTCTGAATAGAAGAAACCACATATTTTTCATTTTTTCTTTAACCTCCTAGGTGACCCAGACAAATTTTTGTCCTTACTGTTGGGTTCACAGACTCCCACGTATTTCTGTATCTCATTATTGCCCTAGACTAGAAATATCTGTTCAGCTACAGAGATAACCACGATGTGAAATGGCTCGGTTACTACGGCTTCAGTTGCTGACTTGTCTCCTCCATTAAGTGCCTTTCAGCAAGCTCTGTTTTCATAAAAATTGTTAAACTCTAGGTCTTGGCCCCGTACAACATACGCATGCATTCTAGCGATATCTTAAGGCAATCTCCTATAGATTCTTGAATCTAAACACCGTATTCTAGAATTTTACATAGGTCACAAAAAATCCATTGTTTTTAGCTGCCAGGGACTCAGTGGAAGACAGACTTCACCACAACGCTAAGAAATTCTTATTCCAAAGATACAAGCATTGAAGAGAAAAACTTATGGCTTCTCATAAGTTTACATCCTTTTAATAAGGCTTTTATTGGGATCAATGGTATCGATTTACATCAAACAGCTGCTGCTTTGCTGTTACCTCCCTTGCCTGTTTAAAGAACAAACATTGTATTTCTGCCCAACGTTCATTTGTTCAACAAGGCTGCAGTGTCCAAGTGCTTTTATGTCTTTCCCCACCGAAGGATATTTCCTGAGTCTGCCTGCTTTGCTCCGGTAGAACCCTACAAAGACCCTCCCAAACTTCCACCCGATTCTCCAGAGCTGGTGCAGCTGCTATGACACAATTCCTCTTTGCAGGGTGTTGTTTGCTGATTAACACAGGAGACAGCTCGGCGAGGCAACCCAGCTTCTGAGAGGCTGTCGGAGTTTTTGATCCGCATTTCTTATTCCAGACAATGTCATGATAAAATTCAGTAGTGCTCAAATTTCTGTTCTTTCATTAGGGGTCCCTTATCTATATAAACATTTCATGTTCTATCTTTCACAATGCCTAGAGGTTTAGAATGGTTTTATGCATTTTTTGCCACTTCTATCTTTAATCTTGATCCCAGTTAGCTCTTTCTAGTTGCCAGAGGCTTGCTTTTTTGCTTTGTTTTTGTTTTGTTTTGTTTTTCTTTGTTTTTAACTTCAAACACAACTTTCTGTTGTACTTCCTGCACTGAATACTGACAAGTTGAAAGGGAGGAATACAGGAAACACAAGGCATGACTGCATTAATCTGCAAAGCCTATTGCAGATAAGTAAACTGCTGCTTAATTCATATTCTGCCAGAGTGAGGCCAAACTATGAATTCCAATAAATATCTAAAATACAAAAAAAAAAAAAAAAAAAAAAAAA
>VZRN01000634.1:3209435-3225983 GCA_013397935.1 Dasyornis broadbenti | reverse complement strand
AAAAAAAACAAAAAAAAAAAAAAAGGGAACGGCTACTCATAGGCTTCTTAGATATTTTGTTCATATACCTTCAAACTGCATTTAAAAAAATTATCTTCCTTGAACATATTTTGGTGAACACTTTGCAGAAGTTACTTATATTTTAAGAAAAGTTTTGTTTGTTTCAATGGCCTCTCCACTTTGTGGAGTTTTACGTGCCTACCTCATGAATATATATGCATATATATCATTGCCATACTTCTCTTTCTGGGAGAAAAAACAGTCAAGAAACATATGGTGTCTATAATTGAATACCAAAGGAGACATGTAAAAGCCCAAAATTATAACATTCTATAATACCTTACACTTTTTTACCTGAGAGGAATTTAAAAAATCCATTGCTTTTAAATTAGACTTACTAGAATGAAAATAATTCTTCACTTACCATTCCCTTGCTTGTAATCACCCATTCTGTACTCTTAGAGCTGAGAAACATTTATTTCACTGCTCCTGGTGAACGTGAAATATATGCCTAGATTATGAACTTATTAATTTTGGTGCATTTAATTTAAATTTCTACATTTGTAACTTATTAATCATACTGCAAATTAATTTTGTCACCAATAGCATTCCTATTAAAAATGTTGAGATTTCTTCCAACTATAAAGATTTTGGTGAAATTGTTGGCAATTCATCCAGGGAAAGGGATTCTACTTTAATCTAATATTTAGGTTAGAGAATGTTAAAAAAAAAAAAAAAAAATTCTTAATTGAAAATATAAATTCAAACAAATATTTGAAGACTTTTTGCTTCCTGTTACTTTTCATCTCAGATATGAAGTTTTATCATCATTACTGTAAAATTACATCCAATCTGCTACTAAGTCCTTCCTTCTGAAAACAGCAAGTTTTCTGTTTCCTTACACCCACCAGCTCCAGTTTTCTGCAAATTGTTACCAAATCTCAAGTCACCGGAAGGACCAAGGTAGCTCATGTCGTAGATTCCATTTTCCCCCCCAACCTCACACAACCTAAATTATTCTCCATGCCCACAGCAAACCAGTTATTGCCCACCTTTTAATTATTCGTATTTTCTGTGGCCCTTCTGTTTGGACCCAGCTCTGTGTGCACCCCAGGGACCCTGATGTTGTTTGCAGCACCTCCCGCAGTGGTTGTGTCTCTGCAAGAGGCACCGAGGGAATGAAGCAGCACCTGTCTGCTGTGCTCCTCAGCAGAGCATTCATCTGACTTCTTCCCCATCCCCTGGACATCACTTGACGTGAAATTCGTAGGAACTTAATTATCTTTGAGACTTCTGTCCTTTGTCAAAGGGGTTTGAAATTGGCCAAGAGATTCAACATTTACCGAAGGGAGCGAGGGAGAGCGGGCGGAGGATGCTGTCACGCAAACAGCCTTTCCTTAGGACACAGGGCTAAAATAACTGCAGTGGTTTGAGGGGAACTGCCTCATGAAGGTACCAATTAAATCACAGACAAGTGATTTCTTTTTGCATATATTATCATAAATACTCTGCTTTACCCTTTGCAGAATCTCATTTAACCACATTCATTTTAAAAGAACAATTTCACTCCGAGTTTTGTTTTCTGTGGAGCACTGAGGGGAAAATGTTCTCTTATCTTCAAATGTTAGTAGCTGGAAATAAGTGTAACCTACGCTTTGAGGTGCTTATTGCAATTTAGATAGACAATTAGATATCCGACACCAAAAAGAAAGAGAAAACTTTGTAGTAGAGATTTTTCTCGTGGTGCCCCAGGTGACTGCAGCAGACTTCCTTCTGTGTTCAAATGATTAAAAACTACAATATCCTTCAAGCCATTTTTAGAAAGCTATTTGTAATTGCACAATCAAGTAATAGAACTTTTTCAAAATTAGCTTATGAGATTTACATAGGATTGAGCTTTTAACAGGAAGGTGAGTTGTATCCTCATTTGCAATAGCTCTGCTATTTCTTCAAGGCTGGAAACTTGCAATAGAGGAAACCAAATTCTTCCTTCACTTAACTGGATATACAAAGAAAAAATTCTCTGTTTCTTGGAGACTTTCACCTCACTTTTACTAATAAAAATACATGTGTCTGCCCTGTGACAAATCTATCCTTCAGGACAGTGCTGAAAATGAATTACTTTATGATGTAAATTCAATTTTTGTTTAAAGAAAGCCTTTAAAAGGGACAAAAGAATAGTATCTCTTTACTTGTATCCAGATGTTGTCAGCAACTACACTCATAAAGATTTTACAGATGGAGGGAGTTTAAACGACTTAATCACAGGGGACCCATGAGAAAGTTTGTGATTTAGCCACTGATGTTTCCGTGGTAGCTTGCATGTTGTAAATGGGAAAAATGGAAAAGCACAAAGCTTGAACAAATACTTTTTTGCAGGATAAATGGTCTCCAAAATCAGAGGCATAAAGCTATATGCAGCTTAGTTCAAAGAATCTGCAGAATCATTCACTTAGCAGGCTTGATTTGAATGTTTTGTCTTACACTTAGGAAATGCTGCTGAGAGGAAGCCAGAGTGGAGCAAAGAATAGAATAAAGAACATTGGCACCACCTTGACAAGAAAAAAAAGGACAGGAAAAGGAAAAAAACCACAAATACAAAGTGTTTTGCTTTCCCCTAATTTGTATCTGTATTGTTCAATCATACATTTTATCGACTGAATTGTATACTTTATGAGCTTTACAGGAATCACTCAGAAAATTTCCTCATTTTTCACTCACATACTTGCATCGGCCTCAGAACTCGGGGATCTGAGAGCATATAATGTTGGTAAAATTATATTTTCATAATCACTGGAAATCTGCATAACTTCCTTTTGTTAAATGACTACTTCAGCACCCAGTGTGCCGTGGGACACTCGTTGCTCCCATTTGATAATTAGCGTCTGTTTAACACCGCTGTTGTGTGGTTTTGTAGAAGCTGAATCTGGGCAGGAGACGCTGTGATGGGTGGGAATGACCCTGCAGAACGTCCTGGCTCAGCTGCAGCCCCAAAGTCCGGGTGTTCACTGGGGACAGGGAGTGATGGAAATGGATAAACGGGAACGGTTGCCTCTGTCAACTGAAAAATTTATGTGGCAATTAAACTCAATTCCAAAGAATAAACATCAAGGGTTTTACTAAAATAACACTGCAAAAATCTAAGCACATTAAGAAATACCTAAAGGTCACATAAAGTAAGAATAAGGTGTTCTCTTCACCAGGTTGTCACCAGACAGCTCTGAATATCTGTTTTTTTTCTGTGAAACAATACTTCTGGGATATTGAAAAATCAGCTCTTGGAAGGTAAAGATGTAGAACCACCAGACCAAATGAACAGAGGAAAATGTACATCTTTTCAGAAAGCCAAGATTTCTGGAAACATAGACAGTGTGTGAGATATTAAAATCAGAAAATTAAAGATAATCAGAAAACAGGCTGCTTTACTCTGCTGAAGAGCTTTACTCCAGTGTTTTCTGGTTGAGAGCACTGACTTTGTTTTTACCTGCATAACGGTGATTTGCCCATCGTCTTAATTTAAAGCTTTCCTAGTAGGTTCCAGATTCAAACCTAAGGAACTCATTAAATGCCGAAAATGCTGCCCTTGTCTCATGGATCTCAGTCATTCAGTGTCACCATTTTGACCCACTGGATCTCAGTTTGTCCACAGAACACTTTAATTTCTTTAACTGCAAAATTGTGAAATAGTAAATTGAAGAGAGTAATAAGTAAATATTTTTAAATTCAAATTTACTTTGTAACTTATGTGACTGCTCATTAGAAAGCTCAACTCCAGGTATGAAAAAACATTACTATCTTTCCAAAGATTTTTAAATAATCTAACCTAGCCTGTTAAGTATGTGAAAAATCAATCTTTAACCCTTTAAAAAAACCCATGATTTGACTGACTGCTGAAAAGCAAAGAGAGTCGTTAATGACGCTGTTCAAAATGTGTTAAGAACACAAACATATGGAAAGCTACAAAATAAACCAGAGCTCACTCACTTGAGATAAGCAAAAGGCCCATCTAAATGTCAGAGGAACTGTGGGCAGATGCCAAACCAACTCTGATTAACTTGAAAGAGCTTCACAGGAGGATCCTTGACTTTCTCTTTCAGTTTGACCTTTGCAATCATTTGGCCTCCTTATTTTCCTGAGTCCTCACTGCCTCTTCATCTTTCTTCTCTGAAGGAAACAATGAAAGAGAAAATGCCTTCCCTGGGGCCGTGGGGAGGACTGGAAGCTCCTGGGTTTCACTGGAGTCAGCCCTGGCAGAGGATTACGCACTTGGGCAAGAGGGAAATGCTCCCGAGGACTCTCGAGCTTGTCCATGAGCACATTAAAGACTCCTTCTCTCCACTTGACTCTGCTAATCCTTCCAGCCATTGTTGGGTTTATGCATAATTCTCACACCATGACAGACTTGAAATTGCAAAGTTAATGTGAATTTGGGGAATCAATACAACTTTTAATGACAAATAGTTTCCTACGAAACATCAAAGAGTTTCTGTCGGATATTGTGGCAGCTGCCATTTTCCTACCAGATCATAAGAATATGTGACTGACAGTACTTTGATTTTTAATTGTATCATCCTGTCCTTTAGACAACTTGAGAAACTATTTTCTCACCTAACGGCAGTGCACCAGTATCTGAAAATGATCTAAATTTGATTATATAGTTTAATTCTTAATTTGTCCCAATACTTCACTATGTTTGAGGAAAAGAAGAAAAAAGAATTACCACAGAACTCATATTTTTCATTCGCTTGCTCCAATATTCTTAACGTCACCATAAATATCAGTTGTAACGTCTTTCTTTTTTACTACTGAAAATCTAATAATAAATGCAAAGGGTAAATGGTTCATAAATGCTTCATTTATATATTTCAAAAGCAAAAAAAAGAAAATAGCAAAACCTCAGAAAACCAATACGCTGATAAAATAGTGACCAACTTCTATTTATTAGTAATAAATCTTCAAAAAGAATGACATGGATTTTCAAAGTGGAGGCACTTATCTCTAAGGCCAGTGAACAAGGACAGTTTTATCCTGGCACTTTCTAACTGCAATCCTTCTGTGCAGAGCTTCAGAGCCACGGAGTTTCATCCACTGAAAACTCAAAAATCAGAAAACATGATGTTTCATAACCCTGACACATGAAGCTGTGTTTCCAGTTTACTGATATAATTCCTTTTATTTCCGACTAAAGCAAATGCTGGCAAAATTAAATGTCTCGGAGGAAGACACAGAGTAGTCGAAACATATATCCTCAGTTTAATGGAGTTGTAAACGCTTTCATGCTACACAGTGGAAGGTCAAGTTCTTTAACATTTCCCTACACACATAATAGAAATAAATTGCATTCTAGTTAAATCTAGCTAGTCTGAGTTCCTAGAAACTCTTGTATCTAATTTTAGGATCTTTTATTGTCTAACACTGAAATTTTATGAACTACAAAAGCATTACCTTTAATCATTGTGCCAGATACACTTTAGAGGTGTTTCTTGTGAGATTGTAAATCTGTACATTTTTGTTCTTACCTAAGATTTTTTTCAAGTGTGACTTCTTACAGCTAAGAACATATAATTTAACTTTAAGGAGAGACAACAGTGAATACAGAACCATTAAGCTGTATATATAATTATATTAGAACGTAACCTTTGATGAAATTTATTATAAGGTATTTAAAAATCCTACACTTCTAACACAATTACTAGCACTTTTGGACTAATAGGTTAAACTATCTAAAAAACCCCTCAACAAAACGCACAAACAAAGATAGATACGGTAAATATTCAGCAGCATAATTTCAATTTTGTTCTCTCTAAATGACAATCATATTTAAAACAGAATATTTTAGACTCCTTTTCTATTCTTGTTACTGGCTACAGTTCTGGAGTAATCCTGAGCAGTCCCACATAACTTCTTATAACCACAAAAAAAAAAAAATTCTCATTGCACAGGAGCAGGTGTTTCAAGAAGTGCAGAAGTGGATGAATACTTTCAACTACTTTCAACTTTTCAGGTATTCCATTCATTACTTAGCAAATTATTACAGTGATTTAATTATTAACCAAACTGCAGTAGGTATATAGCTACTCTCCCTTAAACTGGGCAGATTTTAAAACTGAAAACAAGAAAAATGCTGAAAGTCATGCTGAGGGAATACACAGTACTTTACTTACCAGGGGATATGCATTTTTTTTTTTTTTTTTTAATTGAAGAGAATTCTTAAAATGAAAAACAAGGCTGATGCTGTCAGAAAGTCTCACCTGCCCTCTAGGTATTGTTCTATGTGTGCCCATGACTTGGGGTCAAGCAGATCCAAAAAAACCCCAAGTTGCTACTATTAGAGGTATAAAAGATTGTTTTTTCTCAAGGAAGTTTAAGAGAAGGCAGCATTTCAGAAAGATGAGCTCGGGACTATTGTCAGCAGCTGATTAAGAGCTTCATGTCTGTGGAGTAGTCAGCATGTTTCTCATAATAGGGTTCAGAACCTACTCCCATTATAGGCAAAGGCAGTCTTCCATAAATGCATTCGAATTCCTGAGTTATCCACACATGCTCTTTAGCTCTTTAGTACGTGCATTTCAGAGAGGAAAAAAGCCCAGTTCAAAAGGGAAAGTTTCAGACTTACCAGTTTTGGATGAACAAGCAATTCAAACCCATGGAAAGCTCTTATGTCAGATGACACAAAAAACTTCCAAACATTTGAGGGCTTAGCCTGTGCTTCTTTCCTCTTTAATTAATATATAATCACAAGTATAGTTCATAACGTAAACAAGTTATAAAAGGGTTTTATCATATTTACAGAAGATAAAAGCTGTAACCACTCAGCAACCACCGCAAAGAGAATGTCTGCACGTCGGGTCCAACATTTCCTAATAAATGGCTTAGCCTTATTTAGTAGTTATTTTAAAGGGAAGGCCTAATCCTTACAGATGTACGAATGCACCCACTATGTTTAGGGAGAAGGCATAACAGTCAGGTAAAACATTAGATGTGCAGTAAATAGATCCTTCTATCTGTTGGTTAAGGACCTGCAATTACGGCGGTGGTCTTCACAGAAAAGCTTAAATTAATCAAGAATGGGGGATTCAGCTGTTAAATGGAATGCCAAAAATAACAGAAATGGTCAGCTGCTTCAAACACATAAACATAAAATATTCTAGTGTATTTCCTAAAGAAGTGTTAAGATGACACGATGGGATTAAAGCACAGCGGAGTGGAGGTTATGAGAAAGGTGGAAATTAAAACCACATTAAGGTGGAAATTAAAACCACCTTGCAGTTTAGGTGTTTGTGTGATTGACTATGGATGGATACAAATATTCACTGTGGAACAGAGTTCTCATGAAAAACTTGTGCTCCTGTGACAGCCAGCCAGCTGATATTTAACATAGGAACTTCTAAAAACCATGTCTCCTTTAACTGTGAGTAAAACGAAAGACAAAACACTGTAAAGACAAGGGATCAGGGGATGGCACTTAGGCCATACTATGGAGGACATCAGTATTGCACTAGAAAGAAAGAAGAAAAGACAGAATTTTCCTTAGAAGGCTTGCACCATTTTATAAAAGAAAGTGGAAATGATCATTGTGCATAGCATTAAGAGGTCCATCTGGGAAAAGCAATCCCATTTAGCAAAAGCAGAGAGGCTGAAGAAAAAAGGAAGAGGAGATTGGGTGTGAAATCCAACCCTCTTTGAAGTCAATGGGAATTTTGCCATTGATTTCACTGGGTCAGGATTTCACTCAAGGTGGAGGCAGGGTGTGCTCTGTGATACACATATCGAATTGAGGTTTCTGGTTTCAAAAGCTGTATTAAAGTCACCTCCACATAAAACTAATATAGCAGAGTACAGAATAAACTCCATTATTTTTTAATGGGGGAAAATGAAAAGATTGCTGTTAAAACCTTGCTGTTAATACAATTAAAGGCGGGCAGAAGGAAGGAATACATATTTCAGCATTTGCCTCCTGCGCCTATTTTGTTTTTTCTCTTTTAGTTTTCGTCACTGAACACTCTTCTACCTCCCTGCTTCACTCTTTATGCTTTCTTCAGTGCTTAACTGCAAATTCCAGTGGGGAACACAAAGTGACAGAAACGTACTCACATTTTTGTACAATCCAGCCACTTAAGCTGCATTGTTCAAGTTCTGGGTAAAGTTTGTTGCACACAGTTTTAAATATATATTTTTATATAAATTTTTCAGTCAGAAAAAAAAAAAAACCCAACTTTCAGATGCTTCTTTTGTTATTCGCAAAACAAATTCAGATTTACAAGTAGCATATGAAAATGCCAACTTTGAGTGATGTGACATTTGATGTAAACAAATAATATTACAGTGCTACTTTCCACTATTGTGAAAAAACAATAATAAGTATAATTTTTTAATAATATCATAAATAATACTCTTTACAATGGGGATATTTCTCATGAAATGCATTCAAAAATTACAATAAGCCTCGTGCTTTTAGATAGGTTTGCTTTACTCATGGGAAGCTATATTTTCCCTTTCCAAAATTGCACATATCATAACAGCTAATAACTTTCATAGAAACCATGTCCAATTAAAAGTGAGAACAAAAGAAAGAAAAATAAAATTTTCTGTGCTATACAAAAATGTGCCTTCTTTCTAACTAAAATTACTTCAGGAACCTAATGTTAAAAATGTGTGTTCATTCCACACACGTTTTTAATGGAATCAGTGGCGCTATTTAATCAGATGCTGGAGATTTGAGTTAGAAATATGAATATCAGGCTGGGAAATACTCAGATATTCTTTACCTGCTTCTTTCCTACGGTTTGTTAAATGTATTTTTAATGCCAACACATCAGTGTGCTTTCATCTCTCTGCTGTCCTGCATGAAGGCAATGCCACAAGGGTGCAACCCTGGCCGCTCCTGCCTCTTCCCTGCTGTGCCAAAAGAACAATTAAGCTGTGACCATCATCATTTGAATGATCCCTACCTAAAGCTGGTAGATCTGTGTCAGACGTATTTAGGTTTAATTTAAAAACAAAGTTGTTTACAGAATGCAGCAGTTCAGAAACCTATTGTACATAGAGCTGAAAATTTAAGAATTTAATATTTTTGAGGCTCTGTAGAAATATTCCGCCTAAACCTTTTCATATCTGTAGAGGAAGACTGGATTCTTGAAGTAAAAAAGTTATCCTTTTGACTTTAATGTTAAGTGTCAAACATCTACTAACTCTCCTTGAAAATAAAGGGAAATCTGGCTAGTTTTGAATTTAAGGGATTTAAAAATTTGAATTTTTTTTTTGACAAAATTTCCCTTGTTTTAGATGAATTTATAAGAGCTTGCCTCGCTGAAGAAGAAATACATCTCTTTGCTGATCCTTTTCCTGGATGAAACTTTTTCTGTATAAAACGTAGTCCATTTTCTTTTAATAAAAAGTGGATGTTCTAACGTTTATCTTTTTTTCTTTTCAAAGCTGTTTTCTTTCAAGTGTCATTGTGAAAGACATGGCTCTCTTTAAACATTTCCAGAGGCATTTGTCACTCATTCAGCCTTTCACCATGTTCAGCTTAATGCTGCGCATCGTAATATTCCAATCCTTTCCCAAAACTCAAGAACCACTGCATGCAATGGCAGCTAAGGCAAGTCACTCTCTACTAAAGGTTACAGTGAACTTTAGGGTCTAAAATATTTTTCAGAGAGCCTTCTAAGACTGGAATCACGTGTAATAGGTCGTTGTCTTCAGGCTGCTGAAGACATTTACAACCTAAAATTTCTTTTTCATAGATCTATGAGTATTAGGGTTTAGCACATTATCAAGAATTAAATTACTAAATTCTTTTGAAACAATTTGCATCAATTCAACAGAAAAATAGTAACTGTTGTTCATGTGTATTGCATTTTATCTCAAAGCTGGGTTCTCAACTTTTGTCAAGCCAGAGATCTTTGTTTTTGAGGAATAATTAAATGTAGCTAATAAGAAACTGTAATTATGTATCAATACTGAGAACCCCAATGGTCACATTTATTGTGTTTTAATCATGGGAGTCACAGTTCTTCATGGGCAGTTTCTTGAGATTTTTCTTGCATGTTTTAGTCCTCTGTCTTGACTCTGTGTGGAGTTTTGGATTTTTTCTAAAGGCTGAAAATAGGCCTGGGATGGAGAAGTAGGAATGGGAAGAAGAAATGGTGGTTCTGTGTTCAGGATCTCTAACCAGCAGTTTATCTCCTCCTGTCTCAAGGGAATGTGCCTACACACGAGTCTCCAAGCACACTCTTATTTTCACCAGAGCTTCAGGACTCAACCTATTTTGTTGCTGAGAAATCAAGGCATAATTTGTTGGCATTCTGGGTTCCAGAATTACTTTAAGCATAAGCTTAAATACACAATAAAGTTTATTTATTGACTGAACAACTGTAATTTACAAATACTTTAGTGATAGCAACTACCAGGGAGAAAAAAAAAAAAAAGCTGTTAAAGCTTCTGATAGTGTTGTCACATCAGCATTAAAGCAAAGAAGAAATTCAGGCTACAAACAAGAAACTGGTTTATAACTCCCAGAGGAGTGAGATGCTGAAGCAGCCTTCTTGTGGGGTAGGGGGAGAGGGAGAGGAGGAGCACACAGGAAAGCAAAGAATACATTCACTCTAAAAGAAACTTGACAAATTTAAAGAACCAGCCTCGGCAGAGGAAGGCCTTCCTAGGCCTGTGTTACCAAAACGCTTAAAGGGATTGCTGAAACAGCTTCAAGCCTCCTGAGGTGCTGTTCGCTCCTGAGGAGTGAGAGTTTAAGGTGCTGAGCACAGCTCAGGATGGGCACAGACTGTCGGGAGGACTCTGCAAATGAGGTCAGGTTTACCTGTCCATGAGTCAACAAGAAAACTTCACAGTTGGGTAGAAAATGATACAACGCCCAGGTTGTACAGCAAATTCAATGAAAAACACAGGAACGCTCTGTCTCCACAGTAAAGGCTGCAAGTGCACAGACTGGAAAGAAAAATGAGTATCATGAAGGTGAGCCCTGTACCAATTCATCAGGTGGTTTGGTTGCCTGCTGGATTTTGTATTTGGTACTACTCTAGCTCTAAGCAGTAAGCCTTTCTACAAACACTGCTGCTCTTAAGCAGCAAGGTGTGAATGATGTAGCATTTCTGCTTTAACAACATGGCTGTGGCTTTAACCATTCCAGAGCCTCTTGTGTAATATTTAACTACTAATGTAGTCTGCTCACTCTGCCTCAAATATGCCAAAAATTAAATTATTAGTGAAATTAAGGAAAACTCTTTTCTGTTATTGCAGTGAAAGATTAAGGCAAATTTAAAAAAAATAAAAAAAAAAAAAAGAAGACAGATAGGACAGCTAATACAAAATACATGCAAGCACTGTAATGGAGAAATTAATGTAATCACAAAATAATTTATTCCTCACTAGGAAAAAAAGAAGACTATGAAGAGTTCTCTCATTACAAAACACCAAAGGTTGCAGTTAATTGTCACAAATTATTATTTGCCTTAGTTTCAATGTAAAAGAAAATAATGCTCAAAAAATAAATGTGTGGGTGGTGTTCGCCACGTAAAGGCAGAGCCGGTGGAGGGTTTCACCTTACAAAGCAGAAATGCTCCCTGATTGCACACAGAGCAGGGTGTCAGTGCAGTTTTGTCCCCTTCCCCACGGATCTGACACTGGCTCCTTGGGATCAAAGCAGATCCTGAGCGCCGCGGGGTTCGACATCAGACAGGCCTGTTGGGCTCGCAAGGATGGCTGTTTTAGGCAGCAGGTTGCCATGGCAACCCCCCCAATTTACATAGTGAATAGCTGCATAAGTTAATGTGACTCAATACTGGCATTCAGTGCCAGTGGAAGGTTTCAGCTTGTTAGCAAAGACAGACAGAACTCCTGTGTGGAAGTCAGAAGCTGAAATGCTCGGGCAAAGCCTTTGAATGACCCAGCCCATCCTCCCCACAAGGGTCCCCTCTCTGCAGTTTGTACCCTGTGTGGGTTCCCTGCTCACAGCAGTCACTTGGGCACTTGAAACCCACATTGCACACATGGAACAGGATTTTTTCATGTGAACTTAACCTGCTGCACAATTAAACACAAACTTTGAATTGTAGAACAGTTTGGGTTGAGGGACTTTGAAGATCACCTTGTTCCACCCCCTGCCATGGGCAGGGATACCTTCCACTGTCCCAGGCTGCTCCAAGCCCCATCCAACCAGGCTGCTCTGGGCACCTGTGCCAGGGCCTCCCCACCCTCACAGAGAAGAATTTATTCCCAATATCTAATTAAACCCTCCTTCTGTCAGCTTGTGCTTGTCCCTGGTCCCTCTCCAGCTCTCTTGCAAACCCTTTAGGGCCTGGAAGGGGCTCTAAGGTCTCCCTGGAGCCCTCTCTTCTCCAGGCTGAGCCAACTCAGTCTTCCTCCCATGCAAACCAAAATCCAGCAATTCCTTGCATGGAGCTTGAAACCAAAATTAAGTTTCATGTGCAGGAGCCTTGGGTCTCCTTCTGTCCTTAATTACTTAATTCAGCCTGACAATGCAACTTCAGAGTCTTACTTCTGGGAGCATTTTAGACATTTAACTGAGCTAAGGGCAAGACACAAAAACTCACAAACTCCCCCAAAATATCCATTAGCACTGTGGCTAGTCTTAGTCAAGAGCTACTACTAACATACGTTAATTCCATTTCCATACTTTTGTGATCTTACACGCACCTGCACACACATTTCTAAAGGCAGATTTCAACCTATGCAGGAACTGCTGAAGCGGGGCTAATCAGTTTTGCAAATACACAGCAAAGGATCAAAGATCAGAGAGAAGTTCTTCAGAAAAAAGTCTAGGCAGTGTTTGAGTCTGGGCGAAGCACGAGTCGATGTCACGCCATTGTTGAAGGCAAATATCACACTGGGATCTACAAACAGGGTTCATAGTTGCACATCATGAAGTGATCCCTGTTTACACAGCACAGAGAGAATTTCTGTTAAAATAGGAGTTTTAGACATTGTGTGCAAGACATCCATGGAGGAAAGCAATGGGAGGGATGAGAGGTCAAGAGAAATATGTACTAGGAAAGACAGAGTTAAGTACTGTTTGGCTGGGAGGAAATACCGAGTTGTTTATGAGTTTAAGAGGCCCTTGTAAAGAGGAAGGATATCATCTGCTTCTCATCTTTCTTTCTGAAAAGAAAAATGTCCATGGAATAAATAAAAGTACTGAGGTTATTTTAAGAGTAATTTCTACCTGAGGAATTTTAATCTCAGAAAAGGCCAAAGGAGAATATTGCAGCTATCTCTACTTTTCAATTAAAAAAAAATAAAACTCAGAAGTAGTTTGGTGAAATGAAGTGTAAGAAAAAGAATGTAGGCTTCTGAAAAATTAGCCAGAGGCTATTTAAATAGGACATGTTTCTTTTCTAACTCCAGGTAAGCAATTTCTAAAATTTAATCATCTAATTTTCAATTCTAAAAGTTCTAAAACCTTCTGCAAAAATAACAGCTCTTATTTTATAAATACATATTGTGTTGAAACAATTATACTTCTCTTAGACTTTCTTACATCTATTGATTCCAGTTGTTAAGAAACCTTCTTGAATGGGGTTGCATGTCAACGCACATAAAATACAGGGTTTTTTTCAAAGGAAAAAGGCATCTTTTCAAGAGACTCTGCAAGAGTATCGTTATGCACAAATTGTATTGTTATCCACAGATAACGTATTAAGTTCTACATTAGACCTCTGGAAAAAGAACCTGGTCTTCTCTTCTCAACCTTCTTCTAATAAATACTTTATGTGTAGCTGGAAGGTGTGTGGGCAGGAGCCTATCCACTGTCTGGTCTCCTGAAAGTCTGATTCAATAACTGACTCAACCGAAAACCCTAAAGGATACTGAAAATATATGCAGTATATACTGGAAAGTGTGATACTTCATAGAATCATGCTCTCTCTTCAGTTCTGCTGAAACAAACGTGCCAAGGTTTAGCGCCGGGAAGCAGGCATGGCAAAAAGCATTCTGTCTTTGAGAAGCTTTAGTGTAAGAAGAAAAGGCTGAAATAGCTGTGGCTTATTACAAACTTAATAAGATTCAGATTGTTACATGTCTCTGAAAGAAAAAAAGATTTCCAAATTGCACATTTTTTTTCCCAGAATACAGGTACAATTCCTGGTATATCAATAGCCCTAGGGCACAACATATTGAATGACTTATTAAACATTCATGATACAAATTTATTTCCTAACAACACTGGAGGAATGTGTTGTTTTCCATTACAGGAAGCAATGCTTCTCAAAAGTGTTTACAAGTCTCAAATTGCAAAATTTAATTTTCAAATCAAATGAAGCATAATGAGCTTCATGAGCTCCTCATTCTTCACACCAGGTTTAACTACAAACACAACACAGCACAACAGATTAGAGCAAGCGAACCAGGTGTAACAAAGGACTCTGATGGAGTGAACGAGCAGCCTTCTCTTGGCCAAAGGCAATTCCAGAGTTGTCCAAAGAACAGAGCATGGTCAAGATAACAACGCATCTCCCTTCACCTCTGAGATGACAAAAACAATGACATTATCTGCCCTTTGTTAATGGGTGAACAAACAGGCATCGGATTAAAATTTCTTCATATCATCTCATCTAAAAGCAGATCATTGTGAGATGTGTATCTACATATAACCTGTGTTTAAATCTTTGCTAAAAACTATTATGCTATTAAAAATATGCTCTTCTTGTATGACAGAACCTGCTGGCAAGGGGAAACTGAAGGAAAATATTTAGCATAATGAGAATAAGAAACATCAAACAAATTACAGGTAGATAAAGTGGATAATTACTAAATCTAAGCTTTTGAGCCCAATTTCCAAGAAGTGAGACTGATACTGAAGATCATCTAGACTTCAAGTTCACAGTGTGAATCTCACTGATTGGAAACTTTGAAACCTGATTATTTCTATTGATCCTGACAAAGAGAATCAAAGTAGGAGCACCACTCCACTTCTGCATGAACTCCTGTGAAAGTGAACTACCGTGAAAGCTACTGTTAAACAAAGAACCTGACAAACCAACCAAACTCCTGAATGTGTGTAAAAAATAGACATAACTGAAAATTGTCAGCCTTACATGTTTTTATATATTAATAACTTAGCAAAATATTATAGCACAAATTCTTAAATCAATTTAGAATTCGTTTTCCTTGCTTTTTTATCAAGTCAACAGATATTTATTCAGATGAAAAAAACCTCACAGCAAGTTAATTCTAAATTACTCAGTCCTCTAGCATAGTTTTGCCTTGATAAAGTTCTTTAAAAGACCAAAAGACATTTAACTCAAAAATTAGCTTGCATCAGAAAATAAACTAAAATAATGGGTGTTTTTTGTAGAGAATATTCAAAATAGCTAAGTAAACCCAGGCAGAAATACAAAACCAACTTAAAAACAAGCGCCAAGAAAAATCCCTGCTTCCAGGTGAGTTCCAGCCTCTTGAGCACCTTTCTGAGGAGTGGCAAGACCTTCCCAATCCCTGCTGATGGAGGAAGGCTATCGGGAGGATTGTCAAGGCCTGGGAATGAGTTCCGTGCACGGTTTAGCCGCAGATCCCCCGTGGGTGCCCAGCTTGCTGCTCTGACCCTGCCTCTCTCCCCTGCCCGCTGTGACTCCCCAGACAACGCTGCTGTCTCCCCAGCACGGACACCAGCTCCCCTCTCTCCAGGCAGGGTCACCTTGCCCAAACACCGCTTCATACGAGAAAGAAGGTGCAAATTCAGAGCAAAGAACTCAACCGAATGGTGTCTGTCACACGGCAACTCGACAGGTTCACGCGTAAACCAAGAAAATGGACGAGGTACATGATTTACAGTGGAGCTGGGAATCCAGTTGCACAAATAAATTGTATCTTTTTCGAAGCGTTATTTAAAAAAAGCTCCAACCAGATAAATTTGCATAAAACTTCATAAATGTCAATAAGCGTCTTGCCTGTGACATACCAATGTATAATTGAAGAGAAGCCCAGGAGAGGCAAGAGTTTAGTTTTCCCATGACACTCGTTTCCTTCTGGTTATGCCGTGACAGCTGGAGAGTGAGTCTTAATATTTTTCAGAAGTGAATTTAATTGCTTTAGAGAGTCAGTTTAGCATATCACTTCAGAAACACCCCAAAGCTACAAGCAAACCCATTGTTAGCCAAATAGCTTCTTATTTGTAAGATTCTTAGTTTACCACTGTAGTTACCAAATTATGTTTTCAGTACCTTACTGAGTATTCCACAGGTGGCCTCCAAATCTCATCGCTGTTGGAACATTTTCAATTAAAAGTTTGATGATAAGGATCCTTGATAGTCTGAGAACTGTTGATGATAGATAATGGGCCATAATCCAACGAATTTGGGACTCACGGGCTTAAAGGTTATCCTGGCATCAAGAATAATCCATCGAGCCTAAGCAGTTGTAAGGAAATAATTGTTTAAAATATGATAATTTGTGAGGAAGTGGCGAAGTTCCTTTTTATGGAAATGAAAATGGTTGTCAGCTTGAAAGTAGCTTAAGTCAAATGAAACAAATATAGTTTAACATTTACCTCTGCTGAGAATACAAAAAAAAAAA
>VZRN01000634.1:3173971-3209402 GCA_013397935.1 Dasyornis broadbenti | reverse complement strand
AAAAAAAAAAAAAAAAAAATTGAAATTTCTGGTTTAATTGTAGAGAGTTCTCTAATCATTCAAATATCTTGACTATATGTTTTCAGGTATATGGAGTTCTGGCATAAATGTGTGACAGATACTTTGTATTAGCAGATGAGGTATCTCAACAGACAGCTTTGTCATCTGGAGGCATTGATTTCCAAAAACACACAGAAGAAAATCATTATTGTATATTTAAGGAAAAAACTGTAAAGTGACAAAATAGTAACATGGTATTATGCTGTATTTTCTCTCTGGACATATAACAATTATTAAATTTAACCATCAACTTGTATTCATCATTAAAGTCATATTGATGTTCTTGACCGTGACAAGAATTTTCTTATTATCAGTCTTAACATTGTCCCTCCTTTCTGTCCTTTAAATTTTAGAAAAATTTTACCATACGTAGCAGTTTTGTTCAGTAATAATAACCAGAAAGCCAAGTAAGCTCTCGTAGTATTGTGCTAAACCTGTAAATTGTGATGACTGAAATATTCACAGTCAGTTTTCTACCTCCAAATAAAGTATGCTTAAAGGACACATGAACGATTCTGCTGACGTGTGCAGGGTGATATTTAGGCCCATTTATTAATTTGTATTTTGCATGGGGGAATTTAGTAACTAGCTGTGAAATAGAACTGCATTGAAATGTTACATTTGTTAGGTAGAGGTAGTCTCTTTACAGCTATTTATAGAGTACATAATTCTAATAATCTCATTTGCCTTTAACTCAGCATAGAGGATCCTTGTGTCTTTTACGCAGGAGAAGGTTATTCGGATTCCAGTTTTGAATCGGGGCGTTGACGTTTGTGTGTTCTGGGTCAGCTGGACACATCCTTGCAGGCTGGTAGGACTCAGCGTGCAAACACCATTTGCTGTGACCATCAGAATTCAGCAAAAAGAGCCACCAAGATCTCACGTCTCGCAAATCAAGGTCACCTTATTACCGTTCAAACCCTGGAAAACACCTGGTAAATGCAGCATGCAGTGAAAATGATACCATGATGCTTTCATTTTCTTACAGGCATGAAGGGCTTTCGGCACTACACTGAACTGTCATTCTACCCAATTTCAAGTACTGAAAGCAGATTAGTGATCACAATTGCTTCAACACTTTCCTCTCTGCTCTGCAGCATTGTGGCACTCCTTGTTTCTACGGCACAGGAGAGGAAAAATTACTGTTTCACCTCAAAGAAACAGCCTACATTTACCATCCAAACATTACAGAAAATGTACAAAGCCGTTACACAGGACAGCGGATGAACACTTTATTTCTAGTAGCAGTTTTATTTCTTTGCAGATTTGAGCACATGGCTGATCGCTAAAGCTTAGCTCTTCTAAGAGAATTTAGGACAGTTTCAGCCACATAAGTAGGAATTAAAGAATAAAAGTCTACTAATTCAGAAACACACATTTAGTGTAAAATCCCGGTAAGATCAGCTCATCTATGTTGTTTCTTCCCTTTGCTAAGCTTGCTCTCATATTTTCAATGTCCTTTTCTTTCTAGTCTCTCCTCAAAGCAGGTCTTTCCACAGCCGGAGCTGTTTCTGCCTCCATGACCAGGCTCTGTCTGATAAACAGATTGCACCTACTCTTGTTTCCTCTCTCTCTTTGATGATATGTATTAATAGCTCAGCAGAAAAACTATTTCTAGCCATAAATGTGTATGAGCCACCATCATTTGTCATGCCTTATTGGCACTTCAATAGTTGACATTTAAAGAAAAAAATCGCAGAGCCCAGACAATCTAAACTGAATTCATAACGCATCTTGGCAGGATTCTCAGAAGCACACTGCTACAGTTTAAAGAGAATAGAGCAGCAGTTACCATATTGGCTAGCACGCCTCAGAAAAAAAATGAAATGAAACCACTGAATCTAAATGGGTGAGATGGTAAGAAGTGAAATGAAAGAGCCACCAGAGCTGGTTCAAAGCGTTATTTACACATTTGTCATTTTTCCTGAGATACATCTTTTTCAAAACCCGTTTCTCAGTTAATGCTCTAAATTGCAAGTACAACATTTGCAGTCACTGACCTTTCATTCTATTTTAAAGCGATTTAATTACATCAAGAATGTGTTTTCATGACTCAGGACAGCCATCTACGTTATTCTATTCAAGCAAAACAGAAGAGACTATTTCATTGAAAGGGACCTAGAATGATCATCTAGTCCAGATGAATGCATGATTATGAATGGTAACCTATAAACATCCGATATCGCCACAACTGCTGTTTAAAAAGGTGATTCATTTGTTAGTTGAGAGGGCAACAGATGAATTAAAATAATGGATAAAACCTTCTGCACCAGAACAAATTTGTTGGTCGCTCCTGAAAATGTTAAGCATGAGTTTGCATGACAAACATTGAAGAGGAGTCTTCCTGTGAAAGGACGTGATCTTGAGTGCCACCTGGAAAGTTTTCTGAACAAATTGAATCCACAGTGTCTTTGATTAAATTTTAACCCTGTTTTCACTGATCTGTGCAAGGGCTGTTGCACAGCAATCTTGAAAAGCGGTAGCACATGGGCTGAACAACAGGAGCTCTCTACAAGCTTTCTATTTAAAACTCACAGAAACAGTAAAGAATTGCCAAATTCAGCAGAGAGGGGTCACACCTTTGTCCTCACGTTCCCACACAACTGCTTGGGACAAATAGAAGGTGATGGAGGAAATATATAAATAAACAGTTCCAGATGTTTATCACTCCCTTTCAGCTCTATCCAGAAAACCTGGCAATGCTCTGGAAGAAGTTTCCAGATGCTGAATGAAAAAGTAGACTCTAATAAAGTATTATACCAGCATAATTTACATCTCTTATGCCTACTTTCAATGAACAAGAACAAATTTAACATCTGGACCTTAAATACAATGTTGTTGATGATACTTCCAAGTTTTAATGCACGTTTATCTAAATTTAAACTTAGTAATTATATAGGGATTTGAAAGGCACCTTCAAGCTGCACTTTGAAATCTCATTAAATTACAATGCAAAGCTATGTTTATATTTAAGGATCAAATATGCATCTAGAAGTTGTGTGGATTCTTTCTTCCCTTTTGGATTTCAAATAAACCATTTTGTAAATGCTGGACATCTATGAAGGAAAATAAAATCTACTGCATAGTTTTGGGATAAATAATAACTCTCTGTGTTCTGTCATTTCATAGCTAAGGTTTACTTTTCACACCCAGAGTAGTCCTGGCAAATCTCATGTTTTTATCATGGCTAGCTGCAATTAGGTCATTGAGAAATAACATACAAAATGTCATTGAGTGGAAATTCTGTTGGGGCAGAATTGGGTCGGAAAGGAACTTTTAAAATCATTGAGTCCAACAATCCTGCAATGAACAGGGACATCTTCAACTAGGCCAGGTTGCTCAGCTCTGTCGGATCAGCTGCCAAATTATATCAACATCTCATTAAAACATAATCTTTAAATTTTACTGCATATCTCAACTTGGTTTCTGAAATATAAATTAGGTCTGGGATCATGAACTGGTCAAGGACTGATATCTTGAACCCCATTTGCAGAACTAACTCAGATTTCACCATCACAAACCTCATAATTTTAAAGGAAAACTTTCAAAAACTGGTGGGGTTTTTTTAAGTCTTACACATAAAGAAATAGCAGAGGGATCTGGAATAAAATATGCATTCTTCAGTGATGAGTTCTTTTCATCTTAGGGAAAAGGACTTCAGGAAGACTTTTTGGGAGGCCTCACAGCTGAAAGATGTCTGTGGTGCTGAGATGCAAGGATTGCAAAACACAGCTGGAGTAAAGGTGTGAGCACAGGAACACAGCATCACAAATTTAGCTAAGGCAGCCACACTTCCCCATGATAAATGCAAAGGAGCAGTGCTTCACCAAGCAGGGCTCGGTTTTTATGCCAGAGCAAAGTTTTCCAAGTGGATATGATCAGAACTAAATCAGAACTCCCAGCCTCACCCAGTGCAGAACCTGAGCTGGAGAGATGTGCAGTTGTTCCACTGCTCCTGATCTGATGGACTCCAAAAGCTTTGCAATCGCATTCACTCAAGCTCCAAGCATCTGAGATCTTTTTACTTCGTGTAAACTTTGCCATTCTCTATCACCTTTTTTCCTTTTTTAATAAAATCTCTCCGAAGGCTGGCTGTGATTGAATTCATGAGTCCCCCCAGGCAAAGACATCACTTCAGAGTTCCAGAGGTACTTATCAAAATTGTCAGTATTAAGGTTCTGTCCAAGGAGCACCCATTTTCTTGGGGAAAACAGTCTATCTGAATATTCAGCTGATTTTATTAAATCAGTTCTTTGAGGCCATGCTCAGATCCTTTGGGGTGTTTGATTTTCAGGAACATTTGAGTGACTAACTTATTGCCATGCACATTTGTGCAAAGTTAATTTCAAAGCACTATGCCCCAGTATTTGCAAAAGGAAAGTAAAATCCACACACAAAAGTGTTTGTGCTGGAAGGGCTTACTGCTGTGGGACTTATCTGATTTACCACAAAATCCCAACCTCCAGCAGTCAATACCTACTAAACTACTTGTGAACTTTGCATTCAAATTTTTTTCAAAAACTCGGCTATTTAAACCATTAATATCGGTTAAAAAAATCTGCTCATAAAAGCAACCAAAAAAGAGAGACTTAAGAATTTATAGTGAATATATTACCTACTTAGCTCCATCGAAATTCTATGGCTAAATTCTAAAGCTGTCATTTTAGTAGATATGGTGCTCATGGAGAATCATGTTTTCAGAAGTCTATTGAATGGGAGTTTTTCCTGTTTACTTTTTGCATGGGAACAATATAAATCCAGTCTTAGCTCCAAAGCTGTTTTGCACACACTCCATCCTTCCTTTCCTTCCATATCAGCCCCCTTAAGACCAGATTAATTCTTCCCCTCTAGAAGAGTGAAATAACAGGTGATAGCTACGGAAAATACAGCCTTATTCAATTTATTGAGTGAATCATTTATTCTCTGGGTCATTACATTTCTCAGTAAGAAAATTCACATTCATATACATTTTTCTCCATTTTCAGGTAGACATTCCAGTTGTGCTACTCATCTACTTTCAATATAAAGGATGAATTAAAGCATTAATCTATGCAATCATTTTCTAAGAGAAGCAGTGATAGTTTTATACAAAATTCATCATATAATGCTGTAATCACATTTTGAAGAACCTCTCATAAAATCACATTGAGATGAAGAAGAAATAGAGCCTCAATACTTGTCCTTCTAGGACTTCCCTATTATTTTCTGAGTTACTAAATTGCTTCAGGAATATATTTGGATTTTAGCAGCTGTGGACATTGTTAGAAAACATGCAAAGTAAAAATAAAAAATTGAGTTCAAGAGCTCAAAGCAAGATTTAGTCAGGTTTCACGTTCCTACATGAAAATGCTTTTGTTTTACTTATCACTGCATGATTTGTAGGAAAGGGAGAAAACATCGTATTAAGTTCTGCTTCCTTGCTTTTCTGTGATCAGTGGAAAAGATGAGTTTATTTTTACCTTATAAAAAGGTAATAAAATAGTCATGGAAGAAATGAACTTGGATGCACTGTTTGGAATGGAGTCATCACAGCAAATATTGAAGATATGAGCACTCATTGCTCATGCATGAGGGCATGTTGCTCTTCATCTTCACACTAAAATCGAAGGCTGAAAAAGTTCAGGGAAGAACCAGGTTCTTCTCTCTTTCAAATCTGCATGGAAAGAAATGGTAGGGAGATCCTGGTATTTGGCTTTCCCTGAGTCAGGGAGGCACATAAAATAGAGAATGTGAAAGTAACCTGGACGGCTCGTTAGGAGAATGCCTCCAGCACTGCTGCGCTGCTCTGCCTCTGCGAAACCCTGCACTCGTGCACAGCAAGTACCTCAGAAAGCAGCATGTCACCGGGATTATTGGGTAGGCAGAAACCTCGCCTGGGGAGAATTGTACCCTTTTTCATTCTATTTTAGAGCGTTATGTGCAGGGCTCACAAAAAAAATCCACAAGCCCAGACCTGAAGAAAGGAGAGATGCTAACCTGCAAAAATGTGAAAGGAAATAAAAGGTGCTCTGGGAGCCAGTGCAAAACACAGAAGGAGAGGAAGATTTCTCTTATTCAGATACACGAACATGGCTTCATTTCCCTTCCCTCACACAAAACTATTCCACTTCTTTCTCTACTCCTCCGTAGCAGGCAGGCAGCCTCCTGGGAATGGCCCCTCCAGGAGCTTCTAAGGGACATTATAGGTTTTCTGACCTTTACGCTTCCCTGCTTCGGGGTCTTACACCACAATTACCAGATCTTAATCAAGGACTGGAGGTGCCAGGCAGAGTTGGTTAATACCACTCCATCCAGCCAGGTCAGCTGCTGTCGCTAACAAATATTTAATTTGCAGGCCTGCAACACACAGCAGTGCAAATCCAAAGACTGCTTCCCATACAACGAAGGGTGGATTTAAATTGCATTAGGTAAACAAAAGTCATCCTCCTCACACACAGATACCAAAAAAAAAAAAAAAAAAAAAAAAAAAAAGGCTTTAAGCTAAAAAAGATATAAAAAGACTTTAAGACTTCATGCTAGAGATTTTCCTCACAGTAACTGTAACCACCAATGAATTTGGATTGCTCATGACCCTTCCAGGAAACCCCTGGGTCAGAAGACTGGAGGAGAACAGAAAATGCTCCCTGATGAGAATCCCGGGGCAGTGGATGTTGTACAGAGCTACAGTTGATATCTATTGACTTATTGGTGTTTGGAAGCTTTGCAAAGATTAGGCCATACCTGGCCCTTGAGCCTCTGGCAGCATCAATGGATTTTCCACAAAGATTCCTGCCTTTAGCGTTGTCATCCTTTATCTTAGTAAACATCAAAATCTGAGCACAAAAGACAGAAAATGAGCTATTGATTTTCCAGTATTGTCTTAACCTGCAGCTTAATTGAAGGTCAGGATATGTATTGCTGTCAAAGGCAGACTTTTGCTATTCATTGAGGGTGTCTGGCACAAAACTGCTCGAGAGGGAGAGCACGGATATATTTTGGGCAATCCACCAAAGGGGAACGTGCAACCCAACACTTTCAAACATTCCCTACGGAAAACTGAGGCATGGAAAACACAGACTGCAAAGTAATTGGATTAGATGGGGAAAGCTTTACAGAAAGGATGGGGGAACAGGGAGTGGGAGAGAGGGAAGGACAGAAAGAGAAGGAGGGAAAAAAAGGATCAGAAAGAGATAAATGCGAGTTTGTCATTACAAGATGACAAATAAATTGTCTCTTTAGAGAAAATAGGTGACTGCAAAATCCCCCTCTGTGTTCTCTTTTTCATTGAATGATGTAAAACTGTAAATTCCCCCTTTCCTAACACTGTAAAATGGCACCTTTTGTAAAGAAAAGTACTTGGTTTTATTAGAAGACATATGGAGAATGACAGTAGAACAGAACTTGTCAGATAATAGATAGGAAAGAAAATCCACATCTTGCTCTTCTGTTACTGCTTTTGCTTTGTTGTCCTTCACTATCCTTCTCTCGTGAAGTATCAGATTTTGACATTTTATATCTGTCATTCAAAGAGATTGTTAAGATTATTTCTCAAAAAACAAAAAAGGAGAAAAAACCAAACAGTAGTAGATACGTCTATTTTTAAGATATTCCAAATCACTTCTGAAGCTTGCACTTTTCCTCTGTCATTATTCTAAGTGTTTTTCTCCTCTACATTAAATGAATTAATTTTATCCTATATATGTCAATCAACTTCATCGTCTACTCCTCCTGTTTCCTCTCTGGTGACTGAAACCTGGAGAGAAGAGCAAAGGAAAAAGCTTTATGTTTACATATCTTGATATTGCAGTGAAGTGTCTCAGATGGTGACAGTCAGCCTAAAAGAGTTTGGTAAAATCAGACAGTCCGGTAAAGCCCCTTCGCTCCTGTCAGGATAAGACTTTCACACTGCTGTGGGGGACTGGCACGATCACCAGCATCCTGAACAAAACCAGCATTCACTCACATTTAACTCACAAGATATGAGACAGCAGAAGGACACCTGGCCTTGCTGAAACTTTTAAACATGGATTACTCGGTGGTGGATGAAGCAACTGCATTTATGTAACTGTTGTTTATTACAGAATAAATATAGCAAGGAATAATGTTAGCTAGGTAGCTAGGAACTGTTCTTATCCAGACCTTCTGTGTAAGGGTTTTGAAAGATTACGTTTACTTTTATTCATTTATTTTAACTTAATTACAGCCACTGAGTAAACAACTCAAAAATCTTAGTAGTCTAGAACTGTTCCGTGGGGAAATTGAGTTCTCAGGCCCTGGAAGGACAAAATGACAGTAAAGTGCTAAATATCTTCAGACATCAGAGCTGTATGGCCATACAGGCACAACATAGGAGGCAGGTGTTTTATTCAGCAAGGAGGAGTTTGTTTTTCATATCATGACTTTATTTTTCATTTGACCTCCAACTGACTTTGGGCCTCTCCTGGCTCAGCTCTTTGAATAAAGATGGAATGGAGGGCCCTCTTCATCTTTCATAATGGGGTTTCCAAATTGAGTTTGCCACTGCAGATTCTGATTCTGAATTTTTGCTGCCAGTTATGATAGCTACCATTTGGTTTTGAATGTTTATTAAATCTGTTTCTTATAAAAATAAACTTATATATGTACACATATATGCTGATCTTTCACTCAAAGGGGTCCAAGTGTCTGGATTTGTATCCAAAGCAGTCTGAGATAGATCTCTGCCACGCATGAGGATTCTGGGGTTTCTAGCACTCAATCCTGTGCTCGGAATGCTGCCATGAACCGTGCCCGACAGTGGAACGGCACCAGAGCTCCTGGAGCAGGTGTGTGCCACTGGAGCTTTGAAGGTGCTCGTCTGCTGTGTCACCCTACACAGGCATCCATCGCTTTAACCATTCTCATGCTTATTCTTTTGTGATTTTTTTTCTTTCTAAATGGCTTGTGCCACAGGTGTTGTTTTAAATATTAAGGTTCAAATGCTACTGACAGGAAAATGAAAACCAAATTACTCTACTAGAAGTCATTAATTACTCTCTGTTTACCCCATCTATTTCTCTGTTTTCCTCATGTAAGGTAGGTGCCCATACTTGCTATGATATTCTGGCCTCTTTCTCTCTGCCCTCTCATTCCAGAGAAGGAAAATGTTTCTCTTCATTTTAATTTACTTTACTTTCAAATGAGTATATTACTGTGCTTCCTAAATGATTGTCTCATGCCTTAATTATTCCTGTAGCTATGAGAGGTTCAAGTCATACCTTGGGGCAAACCACAGCCACCTTACTTAGACAAATTTAACCAATGCTACAGTAAAAAAACTGAACTGAGAACAAAAACCCTTCCTAAACACCTTCACAGCTAAAGAAACACTAAGTCCTACATGATGCTGTAAAATTGTAGCAATTCTCTTCACAGCAGGAATTCAATACAAATATAAATAGAATACTTCATCTCATGATATTCTCCTGATGGAATATTCATTCTTCTGGGATTTCTTACTGCTTCTTTGGAAAACACGTTTTTTTTACCCCTCTGGTCCAAATTGTGAATTGTGATTACTGCAGACAGCAGCATCAATTGGCGCTGTGGCGCAGGCTTAACTGCACATCTTTCTGTCTGTATTTATAACCGCCCAGCACTGTCCATTTTGGATCTGATACAACGGGTATTGCACCACACTGAGATTCTTTTGGGAGGCTTCTGTCACACCTGAGATTGCCTGGATTTTCTATCCCGGCTGCCAACTCGTTACAGTCATTTGCGACAGCGGGATTCACCCACAGCATGTGTTTTCTGAATTACCATAACTGCCAGCACTTTGCTCCTGTCCAGCAAGCCCTTTGGCCTCATTTTTCAGTACAGGATGCAAACCAAAGGTTGAATGGCCACACCTCAAGTCACGCATTCTCTTTTTGGATCCGAGATAATTAGTTTTTATATTTTCAAGCAAGACTGAAGAACCTGGAAAACTGAAGTAGACAACAAAAGTGAGAAGCTTAAAAATATAAAAACATATTTACCTTTTCAAGTAAAACACAGCTGAGATCCAGAAAGCAAGCTGTTCTCCAGGAGGTGGATTTTAGCAAACAAATATACACATTCTCCTATCAAGGCTCAAACCCAGAGTTATAAAATGACAACTACACCAGAGTGCAATGAGGAGCTACAGAATATAATTTAATGTAGAACCAAAAGCACTAACTTGAATATTTTTTTGTCCTTCCAAAGCTTATGAAATCATTCTGCTCCAGCATTATAAAAATTGTGCTGAAATGCCATACCTTCACAGCAGGAGTCTGCTTTTTTTCTTTTTAATTACTAGGAAGCTGGAAAAGACTTGACTTCCCAAGAGAAAAAGGACTTGAAACTCAGCCAGCCATCTACAAGTGATCCTACAAAGACAGTACAAGCTGCATTTCTGCACCGTGATCAAAAGCCTAAAAAAAAAAATGACTGGGAATGCACTGAGTTTAGAAGTTCCTACTGCTTCTTTAGACACTCATACAAAAATTATAAATGCTCCATTTTGCCTCTAAATACCCCTGGAAAAACAATTAAAACATATCAGTTTAAGCTAACGTTCTTTTATTTAATATCTAATTTTTTTTTAGTTAATATTTTTAATTACATCTTTATTTTTTACTTTTACATCCTCTTTTTTGGAAACGTTTTCAGGTTATACTTAGGATTTATTTATTCTGTGTCTCATCGCCTCTCCTTGACTTTCCCTTCCCTACCTCCCAGCTTCATACAACTTCATATCTCTCACGCATTCCGAAGCTCAGGCTTTTTTCTCCAGCTCTACAGAGCGCTTTTCTGCAGCATTGCCTTCAACATGGGCTTGGTCTTGCCTGGTTGCATTTATTAGGTGTGTTTTATAAACAAGTAAGCATAAGCGCCAAAGAAGAGTGGATTTGAGAAAGAAATGCCAGCCTGACAGATTTAGGGGGGCATTTCTCAAGTCCTGACCCTTTGGGTTTGGCCACAATTAAAGAATCTGGTCTCCCTTCCAACTGTACCTGTATGAGAGCCAGATAAGACAAATGAAGGAAATGGGGAATGCGTGGTACCTCACATTCCTATTTGATAATAATTTTTTTAAGCAAATAATGGTAGTATTTTTTTAAAAATGGTTTCCAAGTAAAAATAAAAATAACCTATTCAGTCTAGATAAGATAATGAAACACAAATATATGCTTTGTACTGTTTTATAAAGGGTACGTTTATTCTCAGTAGCAAATAAATTACTGAAATTCTGCACAGAATAAAAGTCGTTTGTTGCTCCCTACTCTAACAGCACTTGGAGCAGTGGGAGAGAGAAGGGGGGATTTTATTTTTGCCTTATTTATTTATTTATACAGACTCATTCCTTCAAACATTTGCTGTAATAAACATCACGAATGTTCCCATACGGGGATATACTTGACTCTGGCAGGTTTTGGTGCCTGTTTTCTGGGTTTAGGGGATAAAACTCGGTGTTAGTACTTCTAAAAGGAAAAATATCTTTTTACTTCAAGAAAGAATAGTTGAGAGATCAGACAAAAGATTTCTTCTCAGCTCATCTGTGGAAAGCCTCGGACTTTTCATCATCTGGAGGTGTTTTAGAGCGAGTTCACCAGTAACGCTCCCTAAAATCTTCCCTGTCTCTCCCACTAAGCTCCCCAAATCTCCTTTGCACAAATAGAACCAGAAATGCTTCTGTGTTAGTTCAGCAGATTGTCTCTGCTTTTAACTCCTCCTGAGGGACATCTGCGTGTTCGATATCTCCCCTCTCCTGCTCTGTTCGTTAAAGCCTGTGTCGTATGAACATTACCTATTTCCCTTTATTAACCAGCGCTAGTTCACTATTTCTAAGCTCAGCTCTCCAGAGAGAAGGAGAAGCTTTTGTTCCTTCAGCCCGCACTGTTTCCTGAGAGCTGATTTTCTCATTTTGCTGTACAGGCATTACAAAGTGATCATCATCAACACTCACTTTCTGCCTGGGGTTTGATTTTTCATTAATAAAGCATAAACAAAGTAAGTTCCAACCTGTTGAAACTCAGTCCGTTTGCTAGAGGTTTACTTCGTTCATACAGGAAAGAAAAAAAATCTGTTTTTGAGAAAGCCAGTTCTGAACTGCACTTAGGTGGATTTGTGCGGTTAACTGTTCCACCCTGACCTTTCCAGATGCTATCCCACGTGATACCCAAAGTGCTTTTAAAAGACATGAACAAGCCCACCCCTTATACACAACATTCACTGGAGAAAATCTAATCATGGCACTTAACAGGGATTGTCCGAGCTGGAATGCTTTTAATGCCAGTGTGAGGTGCTGGCAGCTCTGGGGCAAAGCACTTGGGAGCACAGGGAAGGAGCGCAGCTAAAATTGATGGGTAGAGGTCAACACTTTTCTGTGACTTGACATTCACACTGCACTGAAATGTCAATTTTTACCTTGCTCCTGCACAGTTTATTACAACCTTTTTCCAGTGTCAAAAACTTTCTGAAATTCCTCTCTATGGTCCTCACGGTTGCACCTTAACCCCAGCACAGTGAATCAGGAAAGCATATCACCCGCATTATTGGCACCTGTCTGACATTGAACTCTAAAAGAACAGTAAACCTTTCACAAATCTGTGTTTATCTAAGGAATGGGGGAAAAAAAACAAACCACAAAACCTTAAACTGATTAAAAAAGGGGAAAAAATCCCCACAAAATAAACCAAACCAAAACAAAAAAAGAACTGTGTAATTCCAAGTTGATATTGTCCCTGTTCAATGTTCAGGGTAGGTAATTGTCCAGCACACAATCTTGTATCTCTATGAGTACAATTACAGATAAGGCCCTGAATAAGAAGGCATTCAGTGTAGAGTTCACAGGAAATCTCTATTTTTAGTGCTGACCTACCTATAAAATGTGACAGTATATGTTTACCACACTTCTTATTTAACACATTATAAAATGCTTTGAGAAGTGCAAATAGAAAGCATAAGATGAGGTCTCTCTGTTTTGCAGTTACCAGAAGAATTCTGAAGCCTATTTTGCTTTTCTGAGGTGAGGGAAGCTTTTTATTTAACCTTTGACTTTCATTGAGGGAAAGCCACTAATGGAAAAAAGGTTTTCCCAGGTGCACTAATCGCAGTTATCTGAGCTCTGAAACTTTCTGACAGTTCCGGTGATTTCAAGCACACAGAATCCATTGACACTCTTCAGACTTTTGGCAGCCATGAGACTTTCCTGCGCTCCTGCACAACTGCAACAGCTCTGTTTGAAGCAACAGCCCTCCCTAAAGCCTGACGGATCCCTGCCCAGGCTGCTCCCTTGGCTGATTCTCTGGAAGAGGAAGTGGAGGAGGAAAAGCAGATCTGTGTTTCTTCTTGGCCTATCGGCCCCAGAGCTCATTCACATCTATTGCCTGGAAAGAGAAAGGAAAGGTATGCCTGGTATTGCATGTATGACCTGGTGTGCAGCGACAGAGAGGATTTTGGTAGCTCATGTGTGACCCGGTCCCGTAGCTGTGCTTCACTTTAATCTCTGACACCCTTTGCTTGTTCTCTGCCCTGTTCAATTCCCACCCTCACCTCCAGTGATCCCATTCACAATCTCCCTTGAGGCTCCTTAACGGCTCAGAGTATCAAAATTACTGAGGAAAAAGATCTACTCTCCAGAAACCAGCTGCTATTTCCTCCTCCTCCTCCTCCAACACTGCTTAGTTCTCCACACAGGGAACTGGGAAAACAAAATTAATTCTAATAAATAACAGCACATCCACTGCCCAGAGTTGCAAGTCTGCCCATATCTGAAGCAGCATAACTCTCCCATCAAGCACAGGGAAGACATCCAAGGAGACATCGCTCTTAAATATGTTCTCAAGCCATCTGTGAACATTTCAAAGTGCATTCCAAAGCACGCAGGAGACTGTGGCATCATTTGGAGTGTAAGTGAAATACGCGGCACAGGGCTGGAGCCAAGTCCATGCCTTCCTCAGGGAGGTTGGGATTAACCCACACAGTTCTTTGGAGCATTATTTTACATTTCCAGAGCTGTGAGCAGGGACTATCAAGGAATGGTTTGGGTTGGAAGGAACCTTGGAGGTCGTTCGGTCCCAAACTCTGCCGTGGACAGGGACCCCTTCCACCAGAGCAGGCTGCTCAGAGGCCATCAGAGTGAACAACTCCATGCTTACAGATGATTACTTTGCTTCATTAACAGCCTCCTGTAGAAAGACAAATCTTTTATGGGCTTTCTTAGAAGCAAAGCCAGCAGAGCCCAAACTGATGCTGGAGCTTTCTGCCTTCCATGTTCTGTGCACAGGAATAATGCATTTGGAGTCAAAGAAAAACCCTCAAATATACTACTGAACATGCTGCTAAGACTAGAAACTTCTGTCTGAATGAATTGCTTTCTTTTAGAAACGATGCCAAATTGATTTCTTTAAATAAAGGTTTATTCTAAAGGAGGTCCTGTTATGTTCACTGAAAGTAAACTCTTTTGGTAACAGCCTGTCTTTTGCAGTTAATTGCTGCTTGTCTCCTTGGATATCATCATTTGCATAATTGTGATTCTTTTCAATAAAAAGGGATTATATAATCTTGGAGAAGCAAACATCATAAAATTTAAATTTACATGAAATTAAAGGAATAAGTGTTCCATGGTAACAGTGCTATTAACTTGCACCAAAGAATAAAGTCTTTAATATTATAAAGTCAACGTATTTACAGAAAATCACTTAGACTATGCTGCTTCTCAAATGTCATGCAAAATTAAAACATCAGACCATACTTTGAAGCAACATTACTGAAATAAATATTAATGCCAACTTTAAATATTTGTAAAAAGGACATACAAGGTGCTCCCGAGGCCAGTTCTGTCTTTCTGAAATGGAAAATTTGTAACCCTTGTAAGTGAAAAATAAGCAGTTGGATTGCAGTTTTATAAAAAAGAGTAAATTTCGAAGTATATGTCATAGCAAGTTTTTCATGCTTTCCACTAGTCACATTTGTCTAACCCATGGTGGCATAAATGAACTGTTACAAGTGGCAGTGAGACTGAGGTTACAGCAGAGCTTTTCCTGCCAGGGTAACTGGACCATTTATTCCTTCCTTTTTTATGTATGGATTAATTAATTGTGTTTGTTCTTATTGCCACTAAAGTCTGAATTTGCCAAGAGCCTGTGGCAGGCTAATCTAATTAAGAAAGTGCTTTGTAAGCTGAAGAACAAAACCAAATCAGTTCAAAGGTCTGACACTGAAGAGTTACCAACTTGGAGCCTCTAACGCTGTCACTGTATTCTTAAAGAGTTTTTTTGCAGTACACTGTAGCACATTTAATACTCTAAGAATTTAATTAGGCCAGACGCTGGCTTAAAAACAAAAAAACAACCACTCACACCTGCTTTCCACCTTGCACCAACCAGCTTCCCACAAGGCTTCTATTGTCTGTCAAGTCGGTTTTGGTGTCTTAAGAGAGTTCATTTCCATTGAATCCCAAAGAGAACCTTGGCTGTCATTCGTATGTACAAGCTCAAAGCAGTCAGTGTGGGGAACAGAGCTGTGCAATGTAACTCAACACAGCCTAGGAAAAAGCAACTATCAGCTGCTGAAGTGAGATGATGGAGACACAACTCACAACATAATATAAATAAAAATACCCCAAAACACATTGAGAAGGAAACAGCTGTAACTTCTCTGAAGGTCATAAAATTCACTGCTCCAGTTTGATAACAATATTTTTCCCTTAACGTTTTTATGGTTTGAAAGGCCTGGCAGAAGAATCAACAAGGTAAACAATCTAGATGTCATCACAGTCTGAGGGTGAATGAATCGGGTCCGGTTGCCTCAGCACATGCAGCTCTTCAGCTTGGCACACTCAGCAACAAGAGTTCTCCCTAGAAAAAAAAACTACTGACCACGTATCAAGGAGTCCTTCCCTTCTGGCATATTTCCTTAGCAGAAGACTGCCCAGAAGGACAGATAAAATGGCAGAGCCTGTGGGGCCCGCCCCCAGTGCTCAGAAAGAGCCGCTGTATTTGAGCCGCTTCCCCAAATGGCAAATGCTTTTAACCCAGCCGATGAGAACATCCCTGCCTACCCTTCCCTGCCACGCCTGCTGGGAGGCTTGGGAGTCCATGAATTGGTGTTCACAACAAAGTAAACACTTTTGTCACAATTCAGTGTACACACTGAGACAGATATCTAGAACAATAAAAATAACTGTATTTATTTTAGGCATGGATCTTGGCTAACATAGCTGGCTGGGAATACAGACAATGCAGAAAATCAGCCCTCGTGTGCTTTGCCTTTCTCTTTGCAGCCAAATATGCTAAATGTTCATGCACAAAAATAAACATCAAGGGAAAAAACAGTAACTAAACACTGGGTGGTGAGATATTTTAATTATTCATTCAGGACAAAAAAATAAAATCTAATTCCACAATTAAAAAAAAAAAAAAAAACAAAAACAAAAAAACACAACCAACCAAACCACTGGAAGACTTCCTGTCCAAAGAAAGAGTAACTTAGCAAAGTGCAATGACACAAACACAACAAACCAAAAGAACAACAATTCCATAAGTGTCCTATCTTCAGTTAAGTATGACATATGGCATAACAACACAATAAAATAATAATAATAAGACAGAAATAAGATACAAAGTCGTATTTGACAAAGCAAAATAAGGACAAGGAAATAACAGCCTTTCAGACCTTGAGATAAAATATTTACGAGCTTGGAAGACAGACTTCAGATAAAAAGCAACAAGTTTATGTTATTCATTACAGTGCATGGGACCCCTGGCTGCCAAGTACATTTATGAAGCAGTATTATACAGTGTGTTGAAAGTGCTGGATGGAAGTTAGCGACCATGGGCATCTCTTCTGTCCAAGAGTCCAACACAGTCTTGCAAGCCGTGCTTTTGTGCAGAAATGTGGTAATACAGGAGATTCTGTACAAAACTTACCTGCCATAAGATATATTTTATATATGTCCTGTAGCTTTAGAAATAAAATATGGGAGACAATTTCTGGTTTAATTTACTGACTTCACAATTACTCTATTGAAAATAAATTGATTCATTTTTTAAAGTCTTGGCATGTTGTAAATGCTAACATCAGCAAAACGCTGTTTGTTTTATTCTTTGTAACTGTAGAGAGAAACAACTCCCATCATCGCAAACTGGAATGTTTTGCCTAACTTAATCTGGAGGGTGGTAGAGGGGGAATAAATAAATGGACAAAACTCCCAGGCAGCTGACCAACAAACCCACAAAAACACATTGTCTGGTGAAGTACAACTTCATCTCGTCATCTCTGCAGTGACCTGGTACAATCTGTGGCAGTGCTGGAACAGATACAAGAGTGTCTGCTCTGCTCCCAGAAGGGAAAGGACCAGAAATGGAATAATTTCTTCTAGAAGTGAAAGGACAGTAAGTACTGAGATAAAGCTACACCTACACATGCAATTGTGCACAGCCCACTGTGCTCAGCAGGAACGGCTGCTGTTGGCTCCGGGACGTGACAGCCAAGGTAACATTTGGGATTAGTACCCGGATGGGATAATCGTGACAAAGCCACTGGCACCAGAAGTCGCTGAGAGCTCAGGTGCTGCAGTCTTACCTGGATTTTCCATAGCAGACAGCTCTTCTGGATAGACTGCCTTCCTTTTGAGCGCAGATGGTTGAAATTAAAATAGTTACAACAGTTCATTAACATTTGGGGGTGGCTGCTTTCAGTCTGTCCTTTCTGTCTGGACTCGGTTTGTCCTTTGCCAAGCAGCGATCTGTTCCTCACTAACCCCAATATTCCCGAACGGGATGCCACTGTGGAATGCTGAGTTACACATCCCTCTGCAGGGGTGGCTCACACTGGGAGCTGCTGCACTGGAGCAGTCATTTAAAACCACATAAACAACCCTGATCTTCAAAGGTTTTGTGCCAAAATCGTTCCTTATGCAAAACATCTTCAGCCATTGGTACTGCAGTGCAGTGTAACACCACACTGCAGTGTGATCTATAATGACATTGATGGAGATCACAGAGTCATGGAGCAGTTTGGGTTGGAAGGGAGCTTGGAAATCATCTCCTTTCAAACCCCCTGTCATGGGCAGGGACACCTTCCACTGTCCCAGGTTGTTCCAAGCCCCATCCAGTCTGGCCTTGGACACTGCCAGGGATCCAGGGGCAGCCACAGCTGCTCTGGGCACCCTGTGCCAGGGCCTTACCACTCTCACAGGGAAGAATTTCTTCTTGATATCCAATCTAAATTTATCCTCCTTCAGCCTAGAGTCATTACCCTTTGTCCTGTAACTCCAGGCCCTTGTCCAAAGTCCCTCTCCAGGTCTCTGTAGCCCCTTTAGGTACTGAAATGCGGTCTAGAAAGATTTAACCTTGAAAGAACCATCCTGTTTCTACTTCAAATAATTGTTCAGTGAGTATTCAGCCCAAACTGGCCTCTGTGACCAATTACTGCTGGCAACCCAGGTTAGAGTTAAAATACACGTCCCCATGCATTTCCCTGCATGATATTATGCAGCACACACCATGATGAACTGTCCACCAATCTTTTTTTTTTCCAGGAAGAACAGCTGTATAGTCAGTATCCAAAATGTGCCATGAGTGGGGAAACTATAAAAGTTCTGCTATGGCACCCTGAAGAACACACAGGCACTGGATCATGTTTCTTCCTAAAAAAAAAAACCCCAACAACAAAAACAAAAACCCAAAACAAATCCAAAAAATCGAACAAAAATAATACAAAGAAAAACCAAACCAAAACAACAAAAAAAGCCCCACCAAAAAACCCCCCAAACCCTGGAACACCGGAAACAGAGCAATTTTTCTGGAATTATAAACATCCCAGGCATATCAGTACTCTTTAGTCCAGATTCACAAGCTTATGCAAAATATTAGCTGTACGTTACACCCGATGTGTGATTTAAGTCTGGATTAAATAGCTATTAAGAGATAAGGATCAATGTAGAGCATTCAAATGCACAGCAAGCCCATTATTGCACACAGGCACCACAGCCTGCAAAGGAGCTCTGTCACCTTCACAAGTGCTAACAAGTTAAATGTAAGTTATTGCTGCCACCAACAGGAAGCTCTTCAGTATATTTTATCCTAATGTGTCTCCAAATTTGCCTTTCTGTGCAAACACCTGTATGCTTGTAAGGCTGACGTGATACGAAACTCGCAATCAGCACCGAAAAAGCTGCAAAGCAATTAATTCCGTGTTTCCTATTAAATCTGGGAAGTGCTCTCCTTTTCCTCCTTACAAGAGCAGCCTACAGACAACAAGAGTATTGTCATAGGTTCAATTCAATTACTGTAAAACCAGATCCAAACAAAATCCCCACCCAAACAACCCTGAGAAAGTGAAGACAGGCTGTAAAATGGATGAAGGGTTCAGTCTGGTGAGTGCCACAGAGAGCAGCAGTGGCACGATCTGAATCTCTGCAGGAGCAACAGAGTCTCCATAGATAACGTAACTGTGATACAGCCATGCCTAGCACAAAGCCAGCCGAAAAGAAAGCAAAATTTGGGCTGAAAAACACTGCTAGTGTTGACAAGTTCTTCCCTTTCATATTCTCCTGTTTGATCTGGCCTTGTTCAGCAGACTCAAAATGAGAGGGGAGTCGAGGAATTAAAGAGAAGGAACTGTGACATTTCATGTTGTAGCAGAGAGATGCTTCACCACTGACACTGCCCAAGCTTTGGAGAATGATGGAAAACATGGAGGAGGTGGCACCAAGCAAAGCTGAAAAATAGCTAAAAAAAAAAGATTAAAAAAAAATCCTTACAGCTGCTATGACACACTGATAAGTATCAGGCAGATGATAGCAAAATTATTGTCTGTAAAAACAAAGCTTTGACAAGACTAGCAGATTTATAAACAAATCAATTTTAATCTTCTGAAAGGTCATCTCTCCATTAAGACTGAATAGGAATGAGATTAAATTACATGGTTGGCTACAGATATCTACAACAGGGCACTAAACAGGGGGAAGGTCGCACAAAAAATAATGCAGAGTGATACCCCATGGCCTTGCTCACGAAACCCTCGCATGAGGCTGGCTGACCACTTTACGTGAGGCCAAGTTTGAGGTGTATCTTTATAATGCTTAAAATGGAAAATCTGACTAAAGAAATCCTGCAGCGATAGTTAACTCTGTTCTTCCACAATAACTATTTCTTTCCTATAAATTCAGTTCACCTGCTGAAACCTGCAGGATTCAGCTGTAGTGGATCACTCTCTGCTGTTTTTCTTCCCTCTAAATTTTCCCTGATAAAGATCTTTAAAGAATTTCTGGCTCAAAAAAGGAGACTGATTGCAAAATCTACGAGCTAGAAACAGAAGCAAGGGATGTGTGTATTCACCTGTACTGGAGAGGGGAGGAAAGAAGCAGGAAAGGGGCAGGACCCTACCTTCGCCATCAGCGCTCCCAAGAAAGGTTATGGCCCGCCCTAAAGGATAAATTATGAGCAGAATTTGTTGGACTTTTAAAATATTTTTTTCTAACGTCTCCTTTAGTCCTGTCATTAAATACCTTAGCTTAATTAGCTTATACTGGCACCTATTGGTAGAAAATGTTGTTTGCATCACCATTATCAGTCCTTGCTTGCTCTTTAATCAACAGCAGAAAAGCTGCTCGTAGTCATTATTAGTTTGCACCCTTCCCACTTCATTAAGAGTATGTTTTTTATTGTTTTACATGTGTGATGGAACAAAAATCAATGACAAAACCAGACTTTGAATGAACGCATAGCATGCCTGAATCTTAGCAAGCAAACCACCATCTACAGTAACTATTGAGGAGGTAATTGATAATTCCCTCTGAATGGTACTTAACTAGAATAGTAACGCTAGAAAAAATAAACCAAAACCAAATTAATGAATAATAAATAAAATAATGTTTATGAAAACTATTCCTGTATGGGTCCTGTGTGGACATTGTTTTCTAATTTTCTTTTTCTCCCCTGTTTGATTATTGATCTAATTAGATACTCAGAAGGCTGAAAACTCAGTTCTTCAATAGCAATTTATTCAGTAGATCATATCAGGAAGCTAAAATAGTTTCAAGGATGTCTACAACTGTTCTCTGAGTGCACTTTTCTCTGTACTGGAGGGATATCACCTCTAAATGTATGTCCTGATTTGGAGACTCTTTTTCCCCCATAGGGGCTTAACAATATTTGAGATTATTAAAAATGATAAAATTTTTAAATCTTATTACTTTGCAGCTTTGCAATAGCTGTTTCCTGTCATTCCCAGAGACATTTTTTTACCTCCTAGAATCCCAGATTTTGGCTGCCATAAAGGTCACTAGCCAATAATTCTGTTGAGAAAGTACAGGTTTCTTGTGCCATTTTACAATCTCATCCGCAGCCTCTGGCTGCTGCTCCAGAGGAATGCTGGTGCCCCATCCATCCTGTTTTATACCTGCCAGCCCCACAAAGCTGTATTTAATATTAAGGAAAATGGCTTTAGATTTCAGTATTAGGCAACTGAATTTTACCCTCAATATCCAGAAGAAATTCACACAGTTATTTCTACGGTCAGTCCTAGGAATTGCGAATATGAATAAAGAAATTGATGTAACCCCCTGAAGTTTCATGGAATGCATTCTGTAACTGCTGTGATTTCTCCTTTCCTATTGTCCATTCTTCAAAAGGATCATTCAGCCAATCCAATGAATCAAATCAAATGGCTATCTTGAACGTTATAGCAATTATTGTATTTGTATAACGAATTTAGCCAATTTTCAGATGTTGGTTGTATCCACTACACAGGAGCTGGAATAAAGATACTCAGCAAAGTCACAAAAAAAAAAAAAAAAAGAAAAAAAAGAAAAAAAAAAGAAAAAAAAATCTGAAATGCACGAAGTATTTTTATTGAGCAGTCCTGGCCAGTTCCAGCAATAAAATGAAGTGCAGGGAAGTAACACAGTGTCTACCAGACATTGTGACCATATCTTCTTTCACTTGCAGCTCTGTAAAGATGCCCTAAGCACACATCTTTACGGCATTGTGGTTGTGATTTCATTTCACATCATAAGCTGCTATCAACACAGCCTTGTCATTGCAATTTGTCACACAGAGAAGCGTGAGTTTTCTCTATCTCACTGAAATTTTTATCTCACCAGCCACAATCACAGACTGCTAGTTTAAAGCGGGGCTCTCAGACATTATGAGGAGATGAAATCACAAAAGATAACATTAATAGACATTGCCACCACCATAGAGACAAATGCTATGGCTTTTCTGGAGCTTAGGAAATCAGAGCTAATAGCGTATAACAGCCGTATCCATGTGTATGAGTGGGAAATGAGCAGCCACTTACAGCACTCCTCAAATTTCCATGAAACCCATCCAATGCTGTTTGTGTGAAATATGAAATTTGCCTTTTTGGGGGATTTTTTTGATAATAATTTTAATGTTTCCTATTTTCTCCCCTTCCTCCCTGCCATGGCAGTCTCAGCGAAGAAAGGTTTTTTTTTTCTCTCATTTCTCAGCTCTTGAGTTTCATTTGGTTTTTTCCACCATGATTCAGATTTGTTCTGACCATGCTCTTTTGCACTGCAGACTGTAAAAGGGACAAGCTCTAAGCCAGTGATTTTAAATCAGCTGAGGTGTGGTTCAATGACAGCATTCACCCTAAAGCAGAGCACATGAAGAATTCCCAAGAACAAAGACCATCTGTACTTGGGGCTGTAAAATCCCTGCCATGCTGCAACTACTGAGTACCCACCTGAGCATCCATTTCTGAGCAATTGTCTTCTCAGGGATCTCTTGTTATCTTTACAACTCTTACATGAGACTGCTTTTGCACTTGGATCTCAAACCCAGCTGATCTGTTTATTGAGTTTTACTGATCTAAAACCAGCAATCCCACCCTTGCCACCAGCCACGCCTCCATTACTTGGTCCTAATTTCTTTTGGTTTCAAGTTAAAAGTTGGACAACTTCAAAAGTGCAACTCCTAAAGGACTAAAAATTTAGTTCACTATCTACTTCTCGTTAGTTCCCAATTATTATTCTGGAATCAACTGAAACATAAGGAAAAAACCTTTTGCAGCAAGCATTTTAAAAACAGTGAGCACCCCAAACCCTGTTAAACTAAAATCCTCAACTTGAGCCAACATGCCACACTTATCAGGTATGGAGTTAAAGACAGAATACAAGTAACTTAATTTCTGTTACATGAATGAATCTGGAAACAATCATGAACAGCTTGTATTGTCTTGTTTTTATTAATGTTCTACCAACAACTTTTTTGTTCCAAATTCCTTTATTAAAAAACTGTTCAAGAGTTATTTTCATTTCAGCAGTTTGCTCTTCAAAGAGTAAATTATGATTATAAATAAAAGCCATCCAGGTTGGTTTTCTCTGGTTCTGTCTTTTTTTATTTTCACTGTAGAGTGGGGGAAAGAAAAAAAAACCCAAACAATTCTAAACATATTGGAAAAAAAACACAACAGCCTAAAATATTCTGCTTTGTGCATTATTTGACCTCTGTTTGTTCTACGGCACACCAAAACAGCGAGAGAGGCAGGACATCAGTTTGCTGTTGGAGCCAACTGGCTGCACTCTGTGGTCCGGGACACGGTTTGTGACGCCGAGAAAAGCAGATACGACTTCCCTGCCCCAAGAAAATGCCTTGTGTTCCATGGATCCGGTAACAACCACCAGCACCTTGAAGAGAGCCCTACAATAGCAAAGAGTTTTCATTTTTCCTCAAAAATGACAGTTCAAAAGATCCATACCTATGCAGAGTTACACCTAACGAAGCCAACCAAAAAAAAAACCCCAAACCAGTTTACTACACAGTCACTTGATTTGTCACCGTCTGAAGCTTCCTATTAAAATATTCTCTACAAAGGCATCAAATTAGCACTAGAGCTTCTGAAGCTTGGAAATTTTTTTTTGCTGCCGTGCCATTTTGTGTGTTATGTAGTTGGATTTATTTAAGGTTTTGCTTTCTTTATCGTTGTTTGCACTGTGAAAACCAGATACTTATCCAAGGATGTACAACCTTCAACTTTACTTAAAAAAAAAAAAAATTTGTACGACTCAAAAAAACTTTTGGGACCTGATACTGGAGTTTGCTTTCTCTACAGAGAGGTGGCATTTCTGAATAAAGCGCTGTATTTCGGTCAAACCCCATAGGTTTTAAAACACATTTTCCATTGTTGGGAGTGAGAATACAATCTCTTCTTTATCAATAGGGTTATAGAAATAGGCCATGTATGGATAACTCCATCTGTAGCAAACGTGTAAAACACTGCTGGGAAAGGCAATAACAAATGTATAACATTGACATTAATCATTAATACATTATTTATGTGTATTTCTTCTCCCCCCTCGGACAAAATTGCAGGTGTCCTTATCAGTGGGAACCAAGTAGATTTTTCTAACAATCGTATCTTTTGTAACAAAATTTTAGAAGAGGAATGGGTATCTTCTTCAAGGTTTGGCAAATACAAATGAGGTTTCTTGGCATGTAGAGATATTGTTTGATAAGATTAACTGTTTGGGAGTTTGAGATCATAAGGATAAAGGGTGGGAAGGCTGAGCTCTCAGCTACCAGAAGTTTGGATGATGAATCTCTTAAGCATCGTTAAAAAATTGAGAGGGGAATGTACAAGTAGCAAGTTTTCGTGCTTAATGAACCACCAGCAATTCAGAGATCTTTTACAACAAATATTTTCTTGGGCAACAAAATAAGACATTCCTAAGAGATTTGCCCCAAATGCACTGTAGGTCCCCTTTGTCTCCCTCAGAAAACATAAAAATTCTAAAAAAAAAAAAAAAAAATCAAATAGTAAGAAAAATACTCATATACTGTTCAGCTCCTACTGAGAAAAGTCAGGCAGAGGTCTTAATAGAGGACCTAATCTTGAGTAAGAGGAAAAGATTATATTATTCCAGACTTTCTTTAGTCTGCACATTCTGGAAGACACCTTGAGAAGTCAGAATGTAGAGAGAAAGTGATGCATATTTATCTGTGACAAATATTGTAAGGTGACACAGCTGTTAAAGATAAAAGCTTAACAAAGGAGGACTTATGAAGAGTAAATACATATTTTCACACCTTGCTGATACTTACAAAGATAAAAAATTTCAACAAAAATGTTTCCTTTCAATAATCCAGTAACAAGCATGTTTTCTCTTAAGTTTTGCTTGACTATATAAGGTTGGTGATGCAGGAAAAACATAATTTGAATTTTAAAAGATGCAAAAAAATTCTTCAGAGTTTTTTCACGTGAAAATTTCTGTATTGGTGCAACTTCACACGAAACTGGGCTCACACAATATTGGACATTTTATAAAAGCTTTCAATATGGAACTAAATTATTTTGATGAATGCATTCAGTTGGCACTCAATTACTTGGCAAGCCAAGCAGGAGATGAAAGGCTGAAGCCAAAGCTGGATTCAGAATTAACAAGATGATGGTAACCAGAAATGTGTACAATGATACACAGACACATAGGAACATCTTGAAGTTAATGGCCTCTCCATCTACTGATTTACTAGATAAGATATTAATTCAACAAATGCTCTTCTATTTCTGTTGATAAACGAGATGCCTTTTTGAAAGGAGTTGTACTAAAAATACATTTATTTAAAAGTCCAAAATATAATCACCAAACCCACACTTAACCTGAAATTTCTAAATCAAAACATTTATACCTGATATTTTCAATACTTTATATTTTTTACTTAAAATTCTGGTTTTTTCTGGGAATTTCACTGATCTTCAGAAGTATAATGAATCTCTAAATGCAGATCGGTTACACAGACTGTTTCTACTTCTACCTGAACAAAAATATTGACTTCTTGGTTTTATAAACTGTCTTTCTAGCTGATAAACAAACATATTTTGTTCTCTCTGTGTAATTTCTTTTTTGACCTCATGAAATTTATAAACTGACAATGAAAGAGGGAGCTGCAAGAAGCAAAATATGCAAATTGCCAGTTGCACAGAAAACGTAGCAGAACTCACAGATGACCCAGACTGCTCAAAGACTGAACAAGGAAGGTGCCACCATCTGATTACACAAATGGGCACACGTAACCATGACAGCTTCCTATTTTATGAAACCAGTCTGGGAGAGAACATATTAGGAAGCATCAAATTATCCTTGTATTTCAAGCACACTTTGTTTATAAATGTTCCCATGCTATGCTTCACAGCCTGGTAAAGCTAAACTCTGGATATACGCAGCGGGTCACACTCTACTCTGAGCTACACCAGGAGCAGGGAAGCATCAACTCCCAGCAAGACTCCTTTTGTAAAGAGAGATTATCCCTTACAAAGTGAGGTAGAAAGAAAGTACGGCTTTGGGAAGCAGTTAACATTTGGAATAAAAGTTTGACAGAGGAGGAAGGTGTATTTCTCCTGCACTGCAGGGAGGAACCTGTTAACGGTGCCAGGCCATGCCGCAGCGCCAATAACATTGTCCCTCAAGCACCACAACAGACAACGCAACATGAGGAGGTGCAGAGGCTGCAAACACCCGGAGCTGGAGGAAGAGGTTCTCAATGAGCTGCTCAGACAGTTCCCAGCAGCACTTCGATGCTCCCATGGACCGGATTCATGGAACCACAGAATCATTAGGGCTGGAAAAGAGCTTTAAGGTCATCGAGTTCAACCGTCAACCCAGTGCCACCAGCACGTTCACAGCTAAACCTTGTCCTCAAGTGCCACATCCGTCTTGAAGGCTTCCAGGGATGCTTACTCTACCCCTTCCTTGGGCAGCCTGTTCCAATGTTTTACAACCCTTTCTGGGAATTTTTTTTCCCTAATATCCAATCTAAAACTTCCCTGATGTAATTTGAGGCCATCTCCTCTTTTCCAGTCAATTATTACCTGGGAAAAAACACCAACCACCATCTGGGTGCCCCCTCCTGTCAGGAGTTGTGCAGAGCCAGAAGGTTCCCCCTGATCCCCCTTTTCTCCGGGCTGAGCCCTTTCCCAGCTCTCTCAGCCGCTCCTGGGGCTCCAGCCTCTTCCCAGCTCCGTTGCCTTCCCTGGGCACACTCCAGCTCCTCCATGTCCTTCTTGTCATGAGGGCCCCAAACTGAACAAGGAACATAGGGTGATTAATGGCACGGACTCCACAAGATGATGATAAGCAAAGACACTTTATTGCAAAAATCCAGGGTTCCTAAACTGTCACATTGTTCTGAGTTTCCATCCTTGTGAGGCACAACAAAGGTGTTTAACCAACCACCATGAACCACGATAGGAACACGCAGCAGGTGTAACCAACCCCCAGCCCCACGGTGTGAGCACCCATTGGTTCTAACAATTGTTTTCCAGCTCTGTCACTTGTTTTTCACCTCTGGTTCAGCTGCGCCATTCCCACAATGCTCTGTGCTCAGCCCAAGTAGGAGTGAGCGAGGATTTTACAAGGGCAACCAGGCCCTCACGTTGCAAGGCCTTTCTGCTCCGCAATAGGTACATAAACTTGATGCTGCAACTCGTCCTACCCACAAATAAGGAAATAAAGTATATTACCAGAAATATGCCGGGAATAGCACTTTAAAAATCTTCAGCGTATTAATAAATTTGCTGAAAAATTAAACATTGGTAACTGCTTATATTTTTTATTAAGAATATCCCCATCCTTTTCTGCTTTACAGGAAATGGTTTCAGGTTTTTAATGCTTTTTCTGGAACACTGCTAGAGAATGACTAAAAGTAAATCAGGTAAAAACTGAATTAAATTTTTTCTTCACAATTTATCTACTTATTAATTGCCTACTATTAAAGACATTACAGTTTAAAAGTCTTCCCTTGTCCTAAAATTTATAGCAGTAAAATAGTTTGCAATCAATTTCAGAAACAACTCAAATTTTTGCTTTCAGATGTGATAAAAACCAAACTCATTCAAAAAGTCTTCCAACAAAACTCCCACATCATCCTGGCAGACAGATAAATCCTAGAAAAAGTCAGGGCAATAGGTTACCTCAATATGCTTTCAAAATTCAGATTAATGTTAATGAGTTAATGCCAACTGTAAAATACTGAGAAAAATCTTGAATCCCTTACAGCCCCTCACTGGTAAAAAAACCCTGCAAAATTATCCTAGAGGTTACATCCTAATTAAATAAACTAAAATGATCAAAGATTGTGATTTCATGGTCTTAAAGTCTCTCAAAAAATTGTTACCACAGTACAGGATACAAACACTTTGCAAGTAACTGGAAATAATCCACAATGTCAAATAAATTGATATATTTTACTTTACTGTATCCTTATTTCAATTTTACTTGCACTTAGTTGAAAATGTCATATAAGACAGACTTCAAGTTTGGAGAAACAGAACTCTAGAGCACAGAATATTTCTTTTAAGACAGCACTTTTATTAGTTAAAACTGGTTGGGGCAAAGAGAATCCTTAGGACCTTGCTTAGAGAGGAGAGGTGCAACTCTGGTCTCAAGGACTTTCAGCTGTGTGTTTGCAACACGTGCTGTGGCTGCGCCTGTCCTTTTTCTGTGCCTGTCCTTTTTCAGCTGCTGGAAATCACAAAATGTCTTTCATTCCTGGAAGTTAATTACAATCTGGTTTACCCTCCCAAACCTAAACACAATTAAATAGATAAAGAAGTAGAGTGTTCAGGAGATGTCTCTGCTGATGAAATAAGCTTTGGCAATCAGAAATCAAGCTAAGAAGAGAAGAGCTTGCACTTCAGAAAGCAAAATGTGCTATGGCAATAATCCTGTTATTTTATTATACCTCTGACAACAAAGAATATCCTCCATCTGGATAGGTGGATGGCTGAGATGGCCTTAAGTACTTGATAAATGCATTTTTCAATCTCTAACTGCAAAGAGCATAATAATCATGTGTCATTTGGATTTTCTGTAACTTAATAAAATCCAGGAGACTTCCTTGGAAATGTGTTGCTTAAGCTATAGTACTTTTATATAAATTTAGTTTAAAAGGGTCTGTAGTAGAAAAGTTAAAGTGTCTGAACTGTCCAAAGAGGGTGTCTGGAAAAATACTTCATTTCTTTATGGATGCTTCTCTCTGCAGCAATAATAGGAGATCAAGCAAATGTCAATTGTTTGCAGCATGCATCAACAGAGGTGGACCTGGTATCTCAGAAATATTTAAAAACTTATGTTCTCTCTAGTACAGCCTAAAAATGGAAACAAAATAGAGACAAGCAAGCCGAAGAGCAGATGGCCCTGAATGAGTTTGCAGCAGAAAACCAAAATAAACCAAAATAAAATAACATTTTAAAAACAAACCAGCATACTTCTGAAATAGGTGTGCTTCCATAATGACGCTGCAATTCTTTTGGTGGTAAGCGAGTTTCTGGCACGTAAAAAGGCACACAGATACATCTTCAAGACAAGTCAAGTAAAAGTCAACTTCTGCACCAGAAATAAAGAGCTCTCTGCTCCAGCCATATTTAATTAGCTTACCTAATGAGGTCTTTTAGCATAACTGCTGAACTACTCACCTGCTGTACTTTTCAGGGAAAATATCAAGTATATAATTTCCACTCTGTTGGGAAAAAAATTTGTTCTTTTTCTGTGCAATGGAAAACCGTCTCATATTTTGAGTCAAGACTGGAACCTTATTAAAGGTACTTTGGGATCGGTCTCTTCTCAACCAGGTTTAACCTTCTGGGATTTCTTACTTGCAGTTAAAATACAGGTAGTAAATAAGGCCATGTTTCCTGTAATTATAATTACATGTAGTGTGAGGGGTAGAGTAGCCAGTTGGCAATGAGGATGTAGCAGAACAGAAGAAATGGGACACAAAGGAATCCCCATGGCCAGGAACACATTTGAACAAAAGCTTAACCCCAGTCTTTTGATTAAAGACCTCTGAAGTAATTAAAAAAGTTAAAAATACTGTCAGTACCAGACACAGACAGAAGTTGATCCTACAGCAGAAATCTGTGGAGGAAAATACATGGAATTTTCCCACTAACGGTAATACAGGGTCACAGCTGGGGTAAATGGCAGCACACAGAACTAGGCAGACAGAACAAGGCGTGAGATGGAGCAGCTGTAACCGAAGGACACTGAGGAGCTAAAAGCCAGAGATGAGACTTTTCTTACCTAACAGAGGAATAAACACACAACAGACTCAAAGGTAAGGCCTCAGCTGGTCAGCAAACGCTCAGTAAGGCTGACCCTCAGGAAGCCAACACAGGGAAACAGGAGCTGAATGCTCTGAGGACCCTGCTTCCCTTAAATGTGATTGTTATTCAGCTGATTGCAATCTAAGCTGGCAATTCAACAGACCAGACATTTTCCTAGACTCCACCCAGTGATCTCACTCAATCACCCATTTTAACATGTGCAGCTTTCACTCACCAAATATGTCATTACAAGCGAGTAAATAATAACACATCAAAGTATATGACTGGAAGTTCAACTTCAGGTAAGATCAGAAAGAGAAACGCACTGCAGCTTCTTAACCTCTCCTCCAACATCTTCCCAGTCCAGCTGCACAGCTAACAAGCACAAATCATTGTCAAGTACACCTTACTAAAGTGCCAGGCAGAAACCAGAAAGCTCACTACAAATACCTTTGAAATATTTTAGGGGCTGTTCTAATATATACAGCCATTAATCGTTCCTTAAGACATTTACATACGTATGCATGTACATCCCTCTTCACTCTCCCCTTGCCAAATAAAGAAAACCACAGACAAACCAAGGTATTTCTTATGGGCTCTTCTGGGCCCTTATCTGAATTTTTTTCCTAACTTTTAGTTACTTATGACTCAAGAAACACTTTATAGACTCATACAAGAGTGCAATTTATGGCATATTGGATTTATTGTAATCAAGACTGACTCGCAGCTAAAAGTAAAATTGTTAATCCATTTTTCAGTTTTCATCTAGAGTCCCTTATATGCATGTTTTTATCTGGCTGTACCTGCTGAATTAATGGGAGCAGCATGAATACAGTGACATCAATCTGTGGAACTTCACAGTACTGTTACTCAAGCTATGGCTTTGATTAGAGAGCTTAAATCAAGTGAATACGATCTTTTCCCATATGTGTGAAATACTGCTCATGCAAACATCCACGTTTGCTATTTTATTGACCAAATAGAAGTTAATTAATGCAAGAAAAAGGATCTAGATTGTTTTCTTCAAATTAATATGTTTGTGCTGAAGTTGGTGTGCAATTCCTTGATCTGCATTGCCAGTTTTGTATAAAAAGTTGTATCATTAAGGACTGCGGGTATTTTTTTCTCCCTCCGTCACTTTGTTCATTTTAAGATTTAATCATCCTTTCCATCATTTAGGATCCTTGATTGGTCCATGAATTTAATCAGAATGTTTATTAAGCGTATCTGTGAAAAACAAGGGTTCTCATTAAGTGGAGCTGGCCAAGCCTTTCCATTGACAGCTGCTATCCACGCAGGGCGCCAGAGGTTCTGGACCAACACCGATTAAAGAAAGGTGATACAAACCAGCTTGCTGTCCTGACCTTGATCCAGCTGTTTATCGCTCAGTTTTTGGGGTTTCTCTGTATTTCTCTGGATTGCGGTGTGAAAATGCTGCAGAAATACAGCGGGATGACCTAGTTTTGAGGTTGAAAGTCGCTAACTAGGGCAGTGCGGAGCTCAGCACGCCCCTAGCTGACTTCTTTTGGGCCACAATGCTTCCACAATTGAGCTTCAAAGCACCCCCCAGGACCTGTTGTCCCATGGAACCTCTCTTTTCATAAAAGGACAAATGGTCAATTGAACACAACCCCATTATGCTCATTTTATTATGTTGGCTTCCAAACAGATCCTCAGAGGGTGAAGCATTCAACGCGGTGTTGAAGCGCTCAACATCTCCAGCTTACCAAGTACAAGTCTGTATTATATTATTCTTTGTATGCAAGCATTTCTTGAGACTTGAAGGGCAGAAGGGTTAAAGAGCAGGAGGAAAGGTCAAGCCAGATAAGTAAAAGTCCATATTTCATAGAATTACTGTTTCACTTATCAGTTTCCTTGAGATTTGACAGGCATACTTGTGATTAGGTTATCACCTTCAAACAGATTTATAGGCTCTAGGGAATTTCTATTCAACTTACCCTTGGGATGTCTTGGTATTTTGTCTCTACGTTGGCACTTGCGGTTCTTAAAGGTCTCGCAAAATAATGCACAAAGCCACAAGCAGCAAACGTCTCTGGATTCACCATGTATTCTGGTAGCAAATATTTCATGTTATTTTCAATATGCCTGTTTGCATTGCGCATTGCTTTTAAATGCACACTGTGAGTGTTCCAAGATAGCTTTAAGACAGTGAATGAAAACCAGTATTTCCACTTTAACTAACTTTGATATGTGGCTTTTGCCATCAGTGACGTCTTTTGATGCAACATTAATTAACTTCAAGAGGTTCTTTCATATTAACTGGACAGGTGAGCACTGAAGCAAACACAGTAATGGATTTAAACTTCTCATATGCAGGAGCAAGTGTGCACACCCTGTTGCAGTAGAGCCAGCAAAAATTTAAAAGGGAATTTTGCAAAAACTTGTGCACGTTGTTAGAACCAAATGCAGCTGAAGCACTGCCTTGAAACTAGACATCATAAATCCATGGATTTACTCAGCAGATGATTTCTCAAAGTATTTCAGTCTGGTTTTGACAGAACTGTATCTTCATGGTAAGTCCTTTAAAAACGTGGTCCTGCCAAGTTTACCACAAAAGATATTCCTATCTCTACTGAGAAAAAGAGCATCCGATAGCATTTTACACAAAGTGCTAGAAGCAGCAAACAGAAGTGACAGCAAGACCCAGACAGTTGCCTGTTCAGCAGTAAGACTCTGCTCTGGCTGATTTGTAGACTTCTATATTTCATTATTCTGGATTTCAACACCATTTTTTGGTAAAATCAGCCAACAGCTATAGGAAAGGTTTAGCGTGGTGCCTGGACAACCACCCTCAAACTCATTGCAAATGTAAAGATTTCACTGCTCTCTGGGTCGCCCCTCTCAATTTAAACCCAATTTCCATTTTCCAGTTTTACTGGGCCAATGTACAATGCCTACGTTCAAAAACGAACGGGATGTTTTTTGCACTTTGTTGTTAAGACCATCAAATATTCATGTGGCTTCTACAGACACCTCAATGTTATGGCAACAGTTCAGAACATTTCCCCACAGGAAGAGGCTTACTCAACTTATTGTTTCTTCAGCTTCAGAAAGAAGATCCCTACTCATTCAGAGCAGGGAGAGGGGGGAGAGCTGTCACTGCTCCTTTCACCCTTTTGAGACAAAAACCTTGACCGTCAGCTACTTTCTGACAATTGGCTGTTATTAAACTCCAACTCGCGAGGGCCAGCTGTGCCTAATTTGAGTCACTGGTGCAAAAATAACCAGTCAGCAGGAATTGAGGCAATTATGGGTAATTCTGCTGTAGAGCAGTCCTGCATCAGAATCCCAGGATTAACTTCAGGCTGGCGCTCCAAGGTGATTGAATGAAGAACACAAGGCTTCAGTAAAATCATCGGAAGCTGAAATCAGTTTTTATATAAGCCGATTTTGGAAGCCTGTAACCTGTATTTTAATTTACTTACAGGAAGATTGTCAAAATTCTTTACTGTTTGAAGATGCATAGAAGTACATAATCATATTTTCCAGGGGCTATTTGGTTTACTTTTAAATATCCAGCCCTTTTGCCCAAATGTTAGCATATAATAACTTTATAACCAAATCAATCTCTAAATGAGTTCTATGCCTTGCCGTGTATCTGCTCTGCTACCCTTCAAAATAACACATTCCATTTTCTTTTTCTTAAAAAAACACCAAAACAAAACAAAAATCCCATTAAGAAAATACTTCGTTCTTCCCAGTTGAAAAACACATAAGGGTATTTTTTCAAGGCCTGCTATGAAATGCATACAGTAAACAAATTCAGAGAGTAAGAAGTATTCTTCTAAGCAGTCAGCCTTGAGTTGTGTTTCTATGCAAAAACAGGAGTAAGTAGAAATAAAATTTTAAGTAACAATGTCATTTTGACAAACGACTCCAGAAAAACTGTTACAACTTCGTACTGCACGATGTAGTTTATTTAAAGCTTTTAATATGAAAAAAGAAGATAGGTTTGCTGTATCGCTTAAACAGCTTCATTTAAAAAATAATGCATGAAGAAAATTATGAAAAGAACCCAGCATGGAGTTTACATTTCACAGAGTCCTGTCATTAATAGCAGTATTAGGCAGAACAAAATAAAATATCTGTAGCTTTATTTTTAAAGATGGCACTTTACCTTCTGCCCTTCTGACTCTGTTGTGTCGCTGCAACAGAGGAAAAATTCACAGAGAAAATTAATGGTATCTTTAAGTGAGAATTACTACAAATTCTAGTTTTTCTGCTTCGTAGGATATGTGTGACACACAAAAATATCAGGTATACTGACACTGTTTCCTGCAGTCAGCTTCTGTTGAAACAAAGCATAGGCTCCCTACCTCTAACAAGGTATAATTTAGGACATCAAGCCTCTATTCAAGCTAATAAGTAGATCCATGTCCTTTCAATTATTTATTCCTCTGGCAGACAATTCCATTAACCCCCTCCTGTGCAATAATTTGTTCTGCCACATGTTAGAAAAATTATTTTCCAGCTGCTCAGCAATGCTGCTACAGTAAATAGAAAGTTTTTCCTGGTAGACAGCTGATACTCAACACAGAGGTGAACAGTGACACCTGATCCGTGGAGGGGAATGTACGAGTAAATAGCATGAGACAAATGTTCAGTTCTTCCAGCATGATGTTTGTGGACTGATAGCAAGAAGACATGCAAAAATTCTGATGAATTATTCACTCACCTCAAGAAGTACCTGAAAGCTGTTCCTGCTGTGTAGGTGGGACCCCAGCACCAAGTGAAAGCCAACACCTGTTACACAGGAGTTAACTTAGCAGTGCAAGCATAAAGAAACAGCACGGGCAGGTTTGAGTTCACCCCCCACGCTCTTTGTAGGCTTCCAACGACGGGATGTGTAAAACAGCAATGAATTCTTCACTTGCCCTGGGTACACACAGAATCATTTCCTTTCCTGCACCCCTGGGACTGTTTGGGGAATCGATACCGGCAAACGTGTCAGGACAGCAGCCTCTGATCCCATCCTGCATTTTACAGGAGGCACAGAAAACTAAACACCTCGAGAGGTTTTACACAAGGTTTTACACAAGGTTTTACAGCCCCACCAACTGGTATCCCCTCAACAGGTCCCAGGTTTCCACTGAGTATCCAGTAACACACAATTCTAGGTTGAGTGGTGACAGTGGAACCGTCCCCACCATGTTTTAAATGAACTGCTGTGAAAGCAAGACAGCTCAGGCTTTGCACAGAGGTCCCATTCTTGAGTTAGAACCGTCAAGATTACTGGAAGGTCATGTGCTTACATAATGTATGACCAAGAAACAGAGAATTAAGAAGCAGCCACAAAAAAAAAAAAAAAAAAAAA
>VZRN01000634.1:3158551-3173961 GCA_013397935.1 Dasyornis broadbenti | reverse complement strand
CAAAACCAAAAACATTATCAAAACCCCCACACCATGCAGAAAGTCCTGTCTGATGATTCACACACCACGTTACTACACAGAAGGGGTATCAGCAGCCATTAAATCAAGGCCATTTGGTTGAATCCCTCTTTTTTCCCACTCTCTTCATTTCCATGGGGGACTCATTTGTTTGTATTGGTTTTTTTTCAGGTTCATTTCCCAAATACTCAATCAAAAGGTACATAGCCATGGTTTTGGTTTGAATACATATACACACCCGCACATACATACACATAGATGTGTATATCTGAGTTGTGTTCCACGGTTAGAAGATAGGAGGCCATTTCTCATGAGTAGTTTGAGTAGAAAAGAAATTACATAGTTCTAAAAATGTATAAAGAAACAGAAATCCAGGTGCCAGGAGAAGGTGGTTTAATGTGGGAAAGAAAAGGCACAGCATGCTTTACAAATGCTAATGAACGCGACAGAAAACTATCAGCCTCAGCTCTCGATAGAAAACTTAAAATTCCAAGCTTAGATGGTTTACCAAAAATTACACAATAAGTCACTGCTAAATTCTGAAAGTTATCCCAAACCTAATCCCCAGACCATAGCGAGTCCCCAGGGAATTACTTATGGTCGTATTTTTCACTGAAATTGTGCTTTGCCTTGTTTCCTTTGCATTTAATAGAAACCACGGCTCAACACCCTTTAAATTTATTATATTATATTTCATAAGCAGTGGGCAGAGATGAGCACCTTCTGAAGGTGCTCTCTCAGTCCTCTCAGGTTGGTCAATTCCAGCAGATCCCACCCTGAGGAATTAGATGCCTTTGGATGTGTGAGAGCCCCCAGGACCCTCAGAGAGTTGGGCAGTGAGCCCAGGCTGCCAACTCCCCACCCAGCCTGGGACTGCCTCTGCTCTCCCCAAAACAGCCTCCATAAACACGAAATCCACGTTTGAATCCAGAAACGTATGTTTGGGAAATTTTCATGAGTCACTGCAGTGTGTGAATAAAATTGGGAAAGAAGTATTATAACCATAATCGTGGAGTCACTGTGACCTACTGCCCCATCAGCTGTTCCTCGTGCTGAAATGGCTCTTAATTAACTTGAGAAACTGTGTACCAAGGAGTGGTTTTAAGCTTTTTACATCACCTATTTATTTGCTTATATTAACTGTAGGTAGAGCCATTATTTTCTAGAGCACTTTAAAGGAAATTTAGGCTGCTATAAGGAAATTTTATACATCCAAGGCTGATGGTGCTTACACAATAACAAATCTGCAGCTGAAGAGGGTTCAATACAGTCACCACCAACCAACTCCAGCAGGAAAATTCTCTTTATTCTAGAATTCAGGATGCTGCTTCCAGTCAATGGAAAAAACAACAGTACTCTCGCAGCATGGGAAGACATGAAATATCACATTTATGCTTATCCCCCAGACTGAGAGGGACAGTTAGGAAGGACTGAGGCAGGACAGTGGGATGGGAGGCCTGTTTATGGATATAGAGGGACTGAACTAAAAACGAGTGTAGCAAAAGAACCTTCTGGCTTAGGGAAGAAAATGAACAAGAAAATACACAAAGGTAGGGAGAAATGGCTTCTATGAAGCATTCCATCGGAACGGAACACTCATTTGTACATTTTTTAAAAGGAGACATCTGAAATCTACCAGGAAATTGTTCCCTCCTACCCAGGTTGACATGGCAGCAGAGAGTTCCTCGGCGAGGTGCTCTGCTGGGCTGAGCAGCAAAGTCTGAGCACTGCACTGCAAACCTCCAAAACTGATGCTGGAAATGGAACAATACGATGAAAAAACAATGCAGAAATTTCTCCAATCAAAAAAACAGACCTATGAAAGTTCCAGGACTGCAAAAAAAAATCCCCAAATTCTAAAACATGAAAATAAACCTTGCCTGAAAAGAATGATTTGTCTGTGTCATATTGAGTGACTCTGATTAGTGCATGATACACAAACCCATTGTACACTTGTTTGTTGTTTCAGTTCCTGTAGAAACTGCAGTGTAAATGTATCATTGCTAAAACAGAAAAAAAGGATTGTTTGATACTCAGAAGAGCTGAATGCTGCTCTAAAATACAAATTAGAACTGCTTTTGTTGCCCAAACCACATGTAGTGCTATGCAATCCCTTTAATTTAGGTTTTTCTATAGCTGGTCCTTTTCCTCATGGAGAGCGTGGTGTCTTCATTAATTCCCAAGCACGCAGCTTTGAAAATTGATCGTGCTTGTAGATATGGTATTACAGCTAATCAAGTCAATTAAGCTATGGTGTAAGAATACCAAGTTCCACCTAATTATGAATGTGCTGAAAATACCAGCATTTGCTTTCTTGGTCTGGGCACCCAGTGTTGAGAGGGTATTTGTGTCTTCTTTTTGTGCCCTGATTCCCCAGTTATAATTCCCTAGTTACAGGGAGATTTTTCACCTTATTGTTTTGACAGCAGACTTTTCAAATTCCGTACAAAAGCCAGATAGAAACTAATTCCATCTTAATAGTGTGATTTTACTTACATATCATAACTTAGGACAAGAAGAGGAACAAAAATGTGCATTCTGCGAGCACTGAGCATCTTGTTTTAAAGGAGGTAGAGCCCCTGATGATTGTTTTACAGGTATTGAAACTCATTTCAATGACAGGCTGATTAAGAAGGGAGAGCACTTTTTAAATTGGAGTTGGTGTTTATGTTGTATTTTGTTTGCAATACCACCTGTATGTCTCAACAATAAGCAATGCTTAGAACACTAGAAAAAGTAGCAAAATGATAAATCAAGTTAAAAAAAAAAGGAGAAACCCAATAAGTAGTGCTTATGAAGCTTCAGTTCATGCTAAGAATACAAATGGAAAGTTGTAAATATCTCTTTTTCTTGTCTTTTAAAAGAAGTGAGTTAGAACAAGCCCACAGAAGGATGATTGATGGACTATGGCGGTATTATGAGCAATATTCTGGAAATATCTCAGCAGAGAGCCGATAAATTTGAGTTCACACATCCCTGCCCCTCACAGATCACAGTTCCACCGAGTGATGTCTTCTATCTGACCTTGCTCTGTCACGCTTTCCGTTTTCACCACGAGTCTGAACACGTGCTGGGGGATCAGCAAATCCACAGGGAGGGGCACACAAGGGACGTGGCAAAAGGTTACCCCAAACCTCCAGATGAACTGGAATCCAGTCAGTGGCCAAGAAAATAAACACGCTTTCACACTCAGTAACATTAATAAAAAAAGGAAAGAACCCCTTATTATTAATGCTAGGGAGAAAGGCAGGTTGGTCTTTTTGCCTCCCCTGAGATCTAAATGCTGTAGATACACTTTGAGCCACCTGTAGAGCTCAGCAGGTTGGGAAAAAATGCAGATACGCTGGCCAGTATTTATCCACCTTGAAAAGGGGCAAAAGTCCTTAGGGAAAGGAGCTTGGTCATCAAGCAGAACTTAAACAATATTTTCATTTGCATTGTATCTGATCATGGTGTCTAAAACAGCAAGAATAATTTCTATCAGCCATTAGCTGAAGTACAGACGGGTAGAGAATCTATCCGGCGTCAGCTTCAGAGCAGAATGATTTCAGCAACGTACAAGGGACATTTGAGATTTGGTCACATATTGAGGGTCATGAAAACAACTCCTATTTGGGAAGCTAAAAGTGCCTATAAATGTTTACACAGCTTTCACCACCTCACTTATAAGCCGTGGCACAGAACAGCAAAGGAGAAAATCTTTTTCCACATCTACATAAACAGAAACATCCAACATAACTGATTGTGCCTAACTCCAGCGATGAATTCCTTAAAAAGTGACACAGTGGAGATAACTATTTTGGAAACTTTGTTTTTATACTCTCTCTCTGAGAGCTGCTGTGTTAACTCTTTGTTTCATATAATTTAAAATTTTTTGAAAGGAGATTGACAAAAGGTTTCTTCGGAAGACAGTGACACTCTGAACTCTGCTCTCTGGTGCATTTGAATGCACTATGAAGTCCATTTGCTACTCATCTTAAATGGAGATTTAGTGTAGCGATAGATTTGATGTGAACATGGTTCTAATTACCTGTACAGTTTGTCATAATAAATTGGGTTACCTTTCATCACGCTACTTGGATGGCACAAAACAAATGAATATAAACTGGCATAACATGTAGTACACTTAAAACACTTTACTAACTCTTCCATTTTACTGAAAATGAATGAGGTAGTGGAACAACTCTTCCCCTAGGATGGCAATTTACCTCTAATTATGGCTTCAACTGTTGAGACCTCACTTCTTTTAAGAAAGTAGCTTCTAGTGAAAAAAAAAGAAAGTGGAACTTTTCAAAAGCACTAAGACTGGAATCAAATCCCATTTCCTGAGATCTTATTAAGAAAGCTGAAATTGGAAGACAAATTATGCTTTTAAAACACTGATTCAAATGTCAGAAAGATGTGGCTTAATTGGGACCGGTTAAAGTCTAACAGGGTTAATGCATCTCCACACAACCCACTTGTGCCTTCTGACTTGGAAACAGGAACTGTTTAGCAAGAATTGCAAATCTCACACATGTGAAAATACAAATGGAAAGTCTTGAAGCGTTTAAGAGACTGATTGTGGGAACGTGGTGCATGCTGCTTTAGCAAGAACAACAAAAAGCTCATATGCCATTGGGAAATGTGCTATCTGAAATATTAAAATTTGCCTGAAATGTAATCTTGAGGTGCACCAAAACAAATTTATCATGAAATTACATGCTAAAGAGTCTGAAAAGTAGCTTACACATATAAAATATCATAGGAAAATATCAATTTTTAATACTTCTGAAAATCTGAGTTCATTAGCTGGAAAGGATATTACTTTATTGTTCTGACTGGTTGAATATTGGTGTAAGAAAAGCTTTTCAAAAGGGTCCCAAATCTGGGCCTCCAGCTGCACCAAGAGAGGGTCAGGTGGGACATCAGGAAGAAATGCTTCACCAAAAGGGTGGTCAGGCCTTGGCAGGGGCTGCCCAGGGAGGTTTGGAGTCCCCACCCCTGGAGGTGTCCAAGGAACACCTGGATGAGGCACTCAGGGCTGTGGGCTGGGGACAAGGTGAGGGCTGGTCACAGCTTGGACTCAATGATATCATTTGGATTTTCCAACCTAAATGATGGAGTGACTCTGTAATTTTGCCTAATCATACCTACACTGGGAGTAAGGTTTTAGAGTGTTTAGATAACAAGTTCACAGCAAGAGTCAGGGATGAAATTTAATTAATTGTAAAATAAAGCTTGTAACATTTGCAAATAGGATTATATAATTTAATTCCTAATGATAGAGGGGCCTGGACTCCCAACCAAGATACCTGCTATTTCTAGTCCTAACATTTAGCGTGATTAATCCTGCAGAATTAATCTGCAGAATAGACTTGATATAATTTGCAAAGTATGATTAGCCAAGATAATTTTTACTGAAATCATGTCCTATCCTTTTGCTCATGAATGGCCCATGTTCTGACTTTAATTTGGATGGGAACAATGGTAACACATTCCACACCACCTATTTTTAATCTTCTCTCCCTTCCTGCAATGAATATGATTTTTGTATTTCTTCTCTGACTACACAGTGAACTCATTTATAACCTGTTTCAGCTTCCTGTCTGATTAGTTCTTTTCCCTATAGATTTAGTTTTGCTGAGCCATAATGGCACCACACAGACAGCAGAATGAAATATAAATTCATACATAATCATGCAAGCAGAGATAGAATACCTGCAACTCCTATTCATTTCAAAGAAGCTGCCATTGTTTAATACCTTTAGAAGTTGCTCCACTGTTTATATTCAGCAGAATGCCTTGTCCTAGTGGAGAGAACGGAATAATTATCAGTAGATGAATGCACACTGTAAAATAAATATCAGAACTGGCACAAAAAAATAACCTTCTTTGCAATCCACTCTTTCTCCAGAATAATTGTGTAATCTTCAGATGGGAGAAGTCTGAAAAGACCATTGAACGAAAATCTTCCCATATCTTTAGGTTTAACAAGGGCACTACTGAAAGAACATGTACAAAGCTGGTGAGGAAACTCTGAGAAAAGCGATTGAATTTCCATCAAGATTCCAAAAGATTTTAGTACTATCAGCAGACTCAGATAAAACTCTGCACATAAGCACTTCTCTGTCTTGCAAGAGTATATAATAGAAAAAGAGCAGCAGATTTCGTTATAATTGTCAGTTCTATTCAGATAAGCACACAGCGGTACTGTTCCCTCACACGGAGCATTTTCTGCAGTTTATAAGGCCATTTGGAAAAGTGAGCAAGCTGGCAGTTTATTACCAGCTGCATTCCACAGAGCAGGGATGGGGCAAGCAATTTCCATCTCGAATCAGAAGGAAGGGATGGCAGCCTCCCACTGCCAACAACCACATGGTCCAGCAGGCTGGATACAAAATTCAGATCGGAGGAGACCCATATTGCTGCTAACTTTAGCAATGGGCTTAGAATCTCCGGCACTACCCAGCCCATGGTGATACCACAACGACAGTAAAGACCCTTCACTGGTGCACTGACTGTCCCCATGCCCTAAATTGGTTCACAGTGAGAAGTAACTTTGTTTTTAAAGGTATTGGGTACAGCCGTGTGCAGCAACATCTCTCTACAGGAATTGCTACTTGTCAACAATTTCAAATTAATATTAATATTGGTGGGTCTTGATTAATGTAAGCCATACGACCAGTAAGTTTATAATAATCAAGCAGCACAGCAGACATCATGGATGAAAATAACTTGAGTTACCAAGCTCACTGAGATTGAGTCTGAACCTCTGGACATTTACAGAAGTCTGTAGGCAAAATTTATCTGGTTCATTGTAAATTCGGGGCCAATATAAAATACCTGAAATACCTCTCTTACTAAATGGAGATCTATTCTTCTCAAACTTTTACCTTTAACCTCTGGCAAAATTAGAAACTGCCGTGTGAAAAATCAACCACGTGGATGGCAGAATTCTTCAGATGGATCAGAGGAATGTTGGAGCAGCAGCTTCTCTGAGCAGTGAGAAGCACCTGGAAGCCGCTCACAGTTCTGCCAGTTCCCATGTCGCCTGTTAAGGATAAGATGGCACTAAAAGTGGGTCACAAGTGTACCACTTTGTGAGAATTGAGCCCTAAACAATTCAAGTAGAGCTGCTGGAATAACTAGTGTGTGAAGAAGAAATGAGAAAGGTTAAATATTTGATGGAGTGGTGTCAAAGCATCCCATTAGTATTTTGCCCCCGCTTCATGGCTTTTCTGAGAAAACTTGTAAGCTCAGCAGCAGCACTTCAGTAGCACTGTCGGAATACATAAAAGCAGTCTGGTGAAATTTGTGACCAGAAAATCTGCATGAAACTGAGAGCAGGAGATAAGTGAAAGAGAAATTTTAAACATTTACCGTTTGATCATTCAAGAATGAGTTATTTCTTCGGTTTGCCTGATTCAAGGTATTAACCCAAACTTCAGGCTCCCTCAGCTTCTTGCTGTTACCCACCCATACTCCAGTACAGTTATTAAACATCTCACCAACAACTGCCAACTTTTACAATCTGAGTTCCGTCGCTGAAGTGTGAATTACTCAGCTGTGGGTTTTTCACTTCATATCTGCAGTTCCATGCAGGGAAGCGATGAGTTCCAGGGCGGGCACTGCAGGTGCCCTCTTTCCTGGGCCGGGAGATGCTGGTTCTGTTCCCCACCACGGGCTTTTGGGACCTGGCCAAAACTAACACTGCATTCGGTTTTGTACTACACTTTGGATGAGATGCTGGAGATTTGGGTTCATTGCTGCAGATCTCACTAAACGTTTTGAAAACAGATGGGGGAAAAAAATGATTTCTGGCCAGCAAATCCTCCATCACACACCACGACGGCAATATACCTTCTGTCAACAGAGACAGGGTGTCATGCTGAAATCCATTTGGCCAGCCACTGCTGGTCACAGCAAAACTGTCACTCATGGCAGTCTGCTCTCACTGCAGCCCTACCTTCACCAGCTGATTCCCCCGAGAGATACTGCATGATTTCAGACAAACTTCATCCTGGGCTGTGGAGGGAGTCCTTGTTCTGTCCCTTGAACCTCCTGCCATCTCATTTTCAGCTGAGGCTCAGCACATGAGTTGCTCAATGGAAGGTGACTGAGTAAGCAGCTTAATTTGTTTCCAGTGAAACTTTCACAGAGCTTGGCATTGGTATTTTTTAAATAAATAAGACTGAAAGTTTTTCAAATAGTACAGAAATAGCTATAAAAAACCAAAATCAATGCTCATGTGATTAAATGTTTTGCTGAGTAGTAAACTTACTTTGAAGTTTCTTTTATGCCCCACAACAGGTAATTTCAGCCTGACCTAAGCTAGAAATATCTTTCCATAACCCAATAATTTGGTTTCTTTTCAATTAGTTAATTATAGAACCATATTCTGATTTTACCTTGCTCTACGGAAAAGAAAGGCACAAGAAAATTTCCTGTACACGGCTTTCATGCTACTTTGATATCTCTATTTCTACACGAAAATCTCAAAACCAAAGCATTCTTTATAAAGAACACAGTAGCAATCTTCCTGATGGCATTCAAAATCTAGTCACTTTAGTTCTTTCTGATTACTTTTTCAAAGGAGGAGAAAGATATCACAAAATAGGAAGCATGAAAGGAAAGGACAAGAAAATCCACATTGCAGACAAAAATCTAATGATCTTTCTGGAATAAAAGGCCACCAAATAGCTTTTGAGAAGGAGTGGAGTTCAAGAATTGTCTTCTTTTCCACACACACTCCAATGGAACTGTATTTTCACAGCTGGAAAGTGTGGAATTTGTTCTGTGCTTCTTTCCATGTGCTTCTGTGCTTACTCTCCAGAGATAAGCCTAAAACTGAGATTCTCTACCAACCAATAGATGCAACACCATGGAAAAGAATCAACTCTCTGCTAACTCCAACAGAATGAGCATTTCCTGACCAATAAAAGTGATATTTGTGTGGGCTGTTATTTTCGATACTGCAGGGCCTGATTGTGCAGTTAATTGGATTCAAGGGAGTGCCACAAAGGATAGGTGGTGTCTGTCAATAATAATTGTAGCTAAAAACAGGAAGAGGTTTTAGAAGCAAAATTACAGACTAGGTATTCCAGGAATGTTTCTTTTTCAACTGAGAATACAAAAATATTTACGCACTTTTCTACCTCTACAGCAGACACCATATAATTTCTGATTAAAATTGCTTGCCAATAATAAATTTCTGTCAGGCACACATTAAAATCAGCTTCACAAACTAAAACTTTCCACTGCATTTGCCAACGTGTCCTCCACGTTTTCTGATAAAAATAGGTAGACACATACAAATGGGACATCAAGAACTGCAAGGTGGGAACCACAAGTGTTCTGAATATCTTCTGAGATCTTGTTCATTTAGAGACCCCACTACCTGTGGATAATTTATGTGTGTGCTCATTCCAACTACTGCTGATGTAAAATATTAAGACAGCGCTAACCTCAGTAAAGAGACTCACAGGCTTGAAAGATGGGATAAAGCAAAAAGAACAAGCTTGCTGAGCACACCAGATGAAAAATTTATAATTTTAATATCTTTGTATTTCCGTATTCTGTTCTATGTTCATCAGAATCTGAAGCATGGAATAGCAGTTACTTTGTTTCTTTTCTGCCTCCAGGTATACACCAAGGCACCAGGCTGACGCTTGGCTCACATGACACCAGCGCTCTTATTACTCCAGATAATTTATTTATAATGAGGTTCGTGTGTTTTCCCAGTTAGATGTTGATGCAATTTGACTGCACTTTCAGTTTCTAAAGATGTATAATTGTTAAATGGATACAAATATTGACAAAACATTCCTCACACAAGAGCAGAGGTGTCATACAGGGAGGGTGTTCAAAGAGAAATCCTAGGAAATATATTGCACATCACCTGGTTTTCAACCCAGTGGAAAAAATCCTCAATATTAGAGGTCTAACTGCAGAGCAGCTTTAATATTTTCTCTTCCACATTAATTAGCCTATTCTCAATTACCTGGAAGCCCTTCACGACATGTAGGAATGCTGCTTACTGGGCTTAGCTCCCGGAAAACGGACACGGAGGTTGTGTTTGGCATTTGAGTTTGCGGCAATGCAGAGACGCGCTTATTCCATGCGTGAAACCACCACGTCAGATGTCCCTCTGGCCTAGCTGGATGCACAAAATGTGCACGGGGTCACGCCAGAGGCTGCCGCCGTGCACTGAGACTTGTGCTGGGAGAAACGAGGGTGTTGCCCGCAGGATGTGTCCTCCTTTGCACATCGGCCTGGGCTTGCACGGCCACGATCCCTATCAAGCACAGGGTAACTCCCTGTGTGATTCCAGGCAGAATCCAGGCCTGGGTAAAGATGTGAAAAAAGCACCGAAAGCAGCTCATGTGGCCTACAGCAACAGGATGCCAAAAAATGCATTAACAAGCAAACCTCACCTTCTAATCTCTTTGGAGAGCTGAGTTCAAACCTTTCACAGGTTGCTGAAAGTGAAAGACACTCAGACACCTTCGGAGAAGCATTTCATAGGTGTGAGTCGAGTTACAGAGATCAGTTTAATGAATGCGAAAATAAAGGAAAACCAATGAAAAAGTGCTCTACACATCTAAAGGCGTGCTTACAGCTGGTATAATCTTCCTCAGAGGAAAATGAGATTCAAATGTTGTGATTCTGTAAAATTCTCAAAATATGTCAAAAAAAGAATGTCATGGCCTTAAAAGTTAGCTATGAAAGCTTTCTTTTAAGTTTAGTAGTCACTGAGATGGTAAAGATCTTCACCTCTACTCAAACCAAGCCCTGTGCAGTACAGCACTTTTTCAGATCAGAAGTTAAGTGGCACAATTGGAGCTCTGGTTTGTGCCCAACTGACTTGGCAAGACTAAATTCGGTGATAATGAAACTTCACAGATTTACAGACATCCTGGAAACAGCAGAAGCAAGTTTAGTATTATACTCCAGGACATAATTACAGTGCTCACATATTTTCATTAAAAAAAAAAAAAAAAATTATGGAGAAGACAGAAATTGTTCACAGAATTGAACAGCCACATCAAAAGACAGCTATAAAGAAGAAACCTTACCAGCCCTCCAAAAATGATCTATTCATTTGAACTGGTGCTTTTAGGAATTAAATTTCAAAATACTTTTGTTTCGAAACATCTAAAACATTCATGCTGGTATGTAAGAAGCAGGGACTTGACTGAGAGCATTACCAGGTAGCGCCGCAGCAATTAGCAGGGTGCTCTCACTGTGCCTAGACACAGCTCATGATGTCCTCAGCGGACTTTACTCCCAGAAGACGAAGAAGTTCAGCCCTTATGCAGAAAGTACTTGAGGATCAAAACCCAGCAGTGAAGGAGCTGAACTGAGTATGTCAAGAGGAGAAAAAGTACCCCAACGCAGCACATCACAGTGTGATAAAAAGTTTTACCTTCTTAAGCATTTTTATTCCAAAAATCTGAGTTTAGCCGTGAGAAAATCTACACCTCTAGCAACCAACCCACCAAACAGTTTCTGTTTGAATGCCAAACACAGCCCATGACAGTTTCAGAGTCTCCCTCTAGAGAAAACTGTAAAATCCATGTGTTCTGATGAGCAAAATTAAATAAATAAATAACCCCCTAACCCTTTTCACATTCCAAGCATGTCCATTAACTTTCTCTGTTAACATTCTTTGGATAGAAATAGCATATAAATGCACAAGAGCTAATATTGGAAAAGCTAAACAAAAGCTGTAATCAGATTTTAAAACAGACAATATAAAGCATTGTAATTAACTGGGTTGGAATAAAGTGGTCTTTATTAGTGCAAATGAGCTCATCTGCTATAGGAATGAATATTTCACAATCTAATCCAGAATGTATTGACACCAGGCACACATTTACATTTCTTCCATGGACAGATTGTTATTGACCTTGTGATGTGACATATCTACTGTCACTAAGCTACAAAATGGGAATCTCATCCTGCCTCTCCTCTTTTATATACAGAAAGCAACTAATTTGTCAGCATGCCAGCTTTAACTAGCTGAGATGAAGGTAAGCTAATTTAATAGGAACTGTTCAATAGCTTCGACCCACCTGACACTGTCAGTTAAGGCGGCTCCACATTGCAGTGTCTTTCATTATTTCCAGCTCTTTCTTCAGACTACTTGAACAGCAAGTCAAATAATATGCTTAGGAGTCAATAGGCCTGACTTTTTCTCAAGGACATTCTTTTGATGCCAGGAAGCATCAAGTGGGAAAACACGTAGCGTGAAGGTGAGAGGACACTAATTAAATATACATAGCTCTGGCCAAAGAAGAATGAGGCACAGCTTGCTATCTGAAAACTCAGTTGCCTGCTTGGCTGAGGTCACAGCTGTTGACTTGTACAAGTTCTTAAGTTGCAGTCTCAGTATGAGCTGCTTTAGCACTCTTAAATACGAGACAAGCGCTATCTGCGAGGATGCTGTGTGCAGTTCCGTGTCCTTTTGTAGTTTAAAGGCAGACAAAACAGATTCCTTGTTTAAGTTCAACTGAAATGAATATGTATCTTTTATCTATTGAACTGTTGTGGTGTTTCCCGAAGATGGGAAAGGATCTACGCTTGTTACAACATGAGTTGTATTATTAACTGTGTCCATGCAGCAACCGACTTTCTAAAGGATTATTTCAAAGCGTGAATCTAACCACAACACCCCTTCAGATTCAACTGGTAGAGTGAAAAACAAGTGTTTACGTACATGCACTTGGGATTATTTCCAGAGGGAAGCAATGCACATTCCCACCCATGTAAAACATGGATGTGAACTAACATAAAAATATCAAATAGTCTAATCCTCTGCTCCCTTTCCTAGGTTTTCTTTGCACTACCGATTGCTCCCATTTAACACATTACCTAAAATCAAACTTTCTATTACCAGCTTGCCAAATGCCACCCTGAGCTGCAGTCTTTCTTTTACCCTGCCATGCCTTACGTGATTTGTGGCTGTCTGTCCTTTCACAGACACCTGGGCAGCAATGGCCCTTCCTACAAACTCACTTCTGGTTTTGCTCCTGTGTTTGTGCAGGAAGAGGAGATTCTGCAAGGCTGTTTGCATGCTCTGAGCACTATCCCTCCCTTCAGGCTCAGGGGTAATCAAAACTCACATTATCTCTAAATGGACAGATGAGGAAGTGCTCAAAACTGGGCTTGTATGAGAGAAAAATTATGCAAATGAAGACATTTAATAGTTGCATAATTTCACACTAACAACTGAGCATTCAGAACTCCAACGTTTACTATTCCTAGAACATAAATATAATGGTGCATCACATTCATTCTTTATTGTTTCCAGCCTCTTGCAATTTTATCAGTCTATGGCCAAAAAGAGTGTTTTCCTGAAAGCTGAATCCTTCCTCCCTGTTTTTCCCTGCTGACCATGCAAATAACATTGCACTTTTAGTTTATGAAAATGACTTTTGCTCACCAGCCATGAAGTTCTTGCTTTCTTCAGAGACTGGCCTTGACCTCCTCCTTCCCTCCACCAGACTCATCTGGTCTGAAAGCTGTGGGATTGAACACCATCTGATAAATTGCTAATATGCCATTTATCTAAGTCTCTCGAAATACTGGAGAGCAATTGCAGGTCTCAGTTCATAAGCTTTTCGAGTTAACAGCCCTTTTGCCCAGGCTGCAACTGCATTTTCACTCGAAACACATCTCTATGCGGGCTGAGAGCAATACAGTCCACACTCCTCGGGAGCAAGATGGAAGATGCTGCCGTGGAAGGCCAAGCCTGCAGCAAGATTAACACGCGTTTCAGTAGATGCTGGTTTTCACTTCTGTTTACCTTTGGCTGTATTTTTCATGCTCATTGATGAACAGCCTCTGCGTGCGCACCAGCCCCTCAGCCGAGCCTTGGCTGTCCCTGGCTGAGCAGGTTCCTGGTGCTGAGGGACACCCAGCAGCTGCCTGGCTTCAGTCTGTCCCCGTGGTGCCGGTGCGGTTTTACAAACAAAGTGCAGCAGCAGGCACTTCCTGCCTCCTTGCAATTACACATTTTTCAGCATCTCGGGTGTCGCTCGTACAGTTCATGAAAAGCAGCCTGGAGCAGCTGGAAAAGCTGAGCTCCATGGCTTTGGTGAGACAGCTCAGAAGACATTTCCTCACGAATCCTCCTCCCATTTACTGCGACTTTGCAATGATGTTGTTCTGCTGATTGCAGAGGAAAGCCTTATATTTATAAAAATGTAACTCATAGCAAATTTTGTCCTTTTGGGCTTAAACACAGATGAATATTGGCTGTGGTTGCTAGTTTCAAATCCTTTAACACGTTACACGTCATGGTCTGACACTGTGCTACAATCACGCTTTCATCCAAAACTACGAAAAGAAAAATTATATGCTTTGATCTTTTCAAAAAGAGGTATTATTTCCAGAGTATTTTTGAACTGTGGTAATAGAGAGAGGAAATGCAAACATAACCATCAAGAAAACTGTAAGAGACAGTAGCTTGTGATAGAGGCAAACTGGATGAAGGCAAAATGTTCAAGAAAAGTATTTCTGACTTACCATTCACCCTGAAACAATTGCAATATATTGATGGTAGATAAGAAATGTGAGATACAAAATAATACATCAGCTCCCTACCCAATGGCTGTTCTGTAATTAGTGCACCTTAGGCACTGACCCACTTTAAAAAAAAAATCAAAAAAAATTAAGTTATTTCCCTTCCTTCATTTCTTCAGGGCATGAAGCATGTCAATGTTTATAAACTGTTATGTAAATGCACAGCACTACATAAATTTTGTTAACAATGAAATAATTCTGTTTCTACGCAAAAAACCCAGCTCTTAAGAGTAACCCTTTTCTAGCCACTGACTCTGAGCAGAAGCGTGTCCCAGGAGGGCAGAACAGAGGGAAGCCCAGAGCAGCAGCTTGGTTGTGTCACACAATCCTGCAGCCCCACGAGCAGCTAAGGGTGCTCCCCAAGCCTTACGAGCAGCTGCTCTCAAGCTGCATGAAAAACATTGACTGAAGATGTTTTAGCAGCACTCTCAGCTTCACTTCTTCGTAATAAAAATCTACTGAGAGTGTATTACAAGGTCATCTGATCGATCTATGGTATTTAGAGATATTAAATATTTCAGTATTTTGGTCAAATCACAAAAGTCAGATGCTAAAAATTTAGAAATCACATCCATGCTTCCCACTGTTCTGGTTCAGACCTTGTACTTTGTAGCATTTTTTGGATTATGATACTGTCCTTTAAGTCAATCAGTCAAACTAATGACATAGTTTTTCAACAAGAAGTTTTTTAAAAAATCATGTTCCATGAATTGATTTAAGAAAAGATATGACAGGTATATAAGATAATGAATTATGTTAATCAAAACTCAACATCTCATCATAAATTATCTGAGTTAATGGAAACTGGGAAGAAATTATTAAAA
>VZRN01000634.1:3147762-3158493 GCA_013397935.1 Dasyornis broadbenti | reverse complement strand
TTTTTTTTTTTTTTTTAATATAATACATAATTAACTCATGGAACTCACTGCTTCCAGGCAGCATTTAATGAAGATGTTTACAAGGTTGGGGGTTTTAAGCTTTGTGTGGGTGACAGGAAATTTCACAAATAATCCAGAAGGCCTGTTCTGCTCCAAGCCAAAGACCAGGGGTACCATTTACAAAGCAAGGCTCAAAAGACTTCAGGTTTATAATCCACTACGCCAAGAATAAGCAACTGTGCATTTCATCATTAAAAGTCACAAATAGATGCACTTATGAAATTTATCCTTGTATAAAAACCACTTCTGCATCAGGTAGGGAGCAAAATGACAAATCCTGGCTCACTCCAGAACGCAGATTATCCAAGGCCCAGAAACTCCACTGACAAACACCAACTTTTCGTTGCTAAAGTGCCTTAGAAAGCAGTAAGAGCTCAGACAGATGAGATCAAAGAATCCTCGATGGAAACAACCTGTCTGTCTCCATGTGGACATTTAAGGGAAAACTTCCATGGAAGAAGCTCCCCCCATCCATCATTTTGAAGCTACAAAGCTCCCTGACTTTCTGAGGCTTTTCCTACCTGGCATACTTGAATAAACTTTTCCTGAAGGAAACTTTCAAGTGTTTCTTGGAACACATGCATACTTGGAACATCCATAGCTCAATAGGAAGCAGAAGATTGTTTCTAAAGAGAAACATCCTTTCCCCTACACAGACATTTCCATTTAACTACACTGTAAGTTAAACTTTCATTACGAGAGCTGTGCCTCAACCGGAATCTGCAGTTACACAATATTTGCCACTTCTCCAGGCACAGCTGCTGCTCTAAACTTTTGGCCTCATTTGTAAGATCATGTTGCCCCCAAATGTCTTTATTTATTCTTGTATGTTTAAGGCCTGAAGTGAACATGTTGAATTTATGGAGATAGATGCAAACAGAATTTTAGAAAGGTCAAGCAGTAGGTTTTAACATGAGCATTTAACTATTATTCTAAAAGCAACAGAGCAGGCAAAATAGCTGCCAATAAAGCACAGACAATTAATAATAAAAACAAATCTAAACTTTTGCCTACAGCATGAAAACAAATTTTTGTTGCTAGCATCAATGATATTTTTAAAATATCTTTAGAGGGTTCCAAAGCCACATAAAACCTTGTTTTGCAAAGATTGCTGAGGAGGGGGCAAAAAAAAAAAAAAAAAGTGGGAATAAAAGCACTTTGGAATTAATGGTTAAATTTAGATCACAGCTGAGTGGGTAAGAAATGGAGGTGAGAAAAAGGTGCAGAGGTTTGGATACAGGTACACAAATCTGTACCTGTCAAATGCAAAGGGAAAGGGAGAAAAAAAAACCTTGCCCAGTATTTGTGAGGATAGGTCTTTTCCAAATTTGCTATTTCAGCTTGAAACGATCATTTTTAAACCAAGAAATTAAATACATTTAACACAGAGTTTCATTCTTGGGAATTCCAAATTGATTAAAAGCTCTCCTGAATGACACCATTTTTATATCTAAAGAAAGTTTCCCCCTACAGTCTGGAGAAATTCTCATGTTAAGGACAAAAGAAATGCATAGATTACAGGTGGGAATGTACAGTGAAACTCTGCCTAGAGATCTTATCAAGATACCTGAGGAATTGGGTTCAAGGTAAAAAGCATTTTTTCCCAGCTTGTTTAAACTACCCCTTCAACAACTGAATATGAAATTATATTTTATAATATAAAATTATACTAAAACATGTATTACACCTATGTATGATTAATATCTCAGTGTGCAATTAGGCTACATATGTGCTTAGCATAACATCCATTAAATACGAATATAAATACCTCTGCTATTTTATTGACACCAAGAACAACTTCTGAAAAACCCCAAGCACATCTGTTCTGAGATTAGAGGAGTTTTGGGTAAGCTTACATATTTTTATAATATTAAGGTCTAGAAAGATTGACCCTTGAACAAATTCTGGGGCATAAAATCGGAACTGTGTGGAAACCATCCACTTTCAGGGAAAAAAAATTGTCAAAAAAAAGAAATATTTTTTGCAGCTGATTCTCCTGAAGCCGTTCCACATTTTATGGAATTAAACTGGACAGAAAGTGAAAGAATTTCAAAAAACTGAGAAAATAACCCAGCATAAATTCACACTACCCTTCAAACACAGAAATGCTCAGAAGTTTGGAGAGCGCCCTAATCATCTGCTCCAGCCAGAGCTTTCCCCTCCCTTTGAAGATGTAAATATGCAAAATGAAACAGCTTCGATATGAGGAGATGAAGACTCTTTCTTAAAGCTTAACCAGTTAGACTAATATTTGAAATCCGAACTTGTGTCTCCCCCACCTTAATCTCGTGCTCCTGTCATTTGGATATAAGGAACAACAAGCATCATCATCCTCATGAATTCACACTTGCACATCTAGTTCATTATTTCCTTCTCTTTTCTTATAAATAACTAAAAATAAAAAGTTAAAAAGATCCCACTTTATCTTGTGCGAAGTAGTTCATGACACAAAGGACAACTAGAAGGAGAGGTTCCTTTTTTTATTTATTACTTGGGAATGGAAAATACAGTGAGGACAGATTCGATGAGGTTTCTTTAACTTCCAGCTTGGTTACCACATAAAAAATGCAAACGATTTGCATAGCGCCAGAATAGATTCTCTCTGACAAAATAAGAAGATATAAATATCAGCAACCAACAGCTATAATAAAAATAAACAAAAATTGGACTGAAACCCAAAGCTGTTGATCTCCACTTAAAGAGACCCGAGCAGAGTTTTAAGAGTGCAGGAGTTCCTCTGGTTTCCATGGATGGGGAAGGAGGAGAACTGAGAATATGCTAACAGGCAAAGTATTTCATGATATGCAGATGGTAAGGAGCCAATTTCCATCTGACTTTTTTTTCTCCACTGGGTAATTACACTCTCCCTAGCAGAAGCTTTATGTCTGCATTGAAAGCAATAGCCAGTTCTCTGTAAATAACCTACTTCCTATAGTGGGATGGCGGACAGGGAGCTTAGCAAAAGCATTTTTATCTTTTTTGGTTAGAATTTTTGTGCTGTAATTTCACTTCAAACGGCTACGGTAACCACAGGTTAAATTTGGCACCTACACTCTACTAATCCAATATTTTGCTAACTCATTTAAGCTATAACATAAGAGGAGAGAAAATTACTTTTAGGCTTCTGCAATGTAATTATTACCTTTTATTAAAAAAAAAAATAAGCATACCCAATTAGTAAATAATGAGAACTAATTTCCTTTGGCAGTTGGCAAAATATCCATCCAATTTCGTTCTTACAAATTTTTAAAATTACCTGCTGTATATGACTAATTTTTCTTCTAAGTTTTGTAAGGACTTTTGCACAAATAAACATCAAAATTCTATAATTACGAATTAGAATCAGTGATTAGATGTATTTACAGTAATTATGTAATTAGCAATAATTACATTAATTACACAAACAATACACTGCATTGAGTAGCAATGAAAAACAAGAACATTCTCACATAAAAAAAGAACTGGTTTGAGTTAGGAAGGATTTTATCATTAGCACTAAATGCAGAACTAACGCACAGAGCAGCACCACTGGAGCGTGCCCCGCTTTGTTCAAGCACTGAAAACTTCAGAAAATGCTGTTACAAACACGATGAAGTGTTTTGGGATACATGTATCCCAAATAACACGAGCAAAGGAATACTGAATAGATGTGGAATGCACTAGGGACAAGGACTTCTCTTTCCCAAGCCCCTAACTCTTATTTTCCATAGCCTGGCCCCATGGCTGCACCATCAGCCTCAGCCGACCAAGCCATGGGCTGTCGCTGCACAGTGGGACCTTGCACTTGGCACTGATGCTCTTGCTGCAGCCTCTCACCCTTCCTGTGGTGCTGCCTCTGATGCTGGTGTGGCCACTGAGCTCAAATATTCACGGTTACAACCATTTTTATTCAGCCTTGCTTGTTTCCTGCCAAGCTGCTCCAGATCACCCCGTGGCTGATGGCAAGAGGGAGAACACAACTCTCCTTTTGAAAGGCAGCAGTGTCTTAGATGGAGGGAAACAGAGAGTGAATGGGCAAATTCAAGTGCTTAAATTACAAGACCATGGGAGGCAAAATCAAGCAAAGTCATGACCTGGAAGACAAGGGCACTCTGGGGACACCTCACTGCACATACGGCGTGCACAGAACCTACTGCAAGTGGAGTGAGAGGAGGTCACTGGGAGAAAGCTCGGCAGCACACACGTATGTTCTCCTGAGAAAAGCAAAAACCCGTCATTCCTTCTGTGACCAGAGAATGGTCACAGTCAGTAACCACACACAGAAGGAGTATTTTCAGTCTGGACCTTGCGCGTGAGAAACCCACCCTGTTCAGTCTGCAGAGCTAATCCTGCTCCTACCGAGGGAGCGAGGCACAGATTGCACACAGCTCGTGCCCAGTGGCCCCGCGTTCCTCAGAGCTTCACACCATGGGGTAGCATCCTCTCCCGGTGGGGTTTGTGGGGTTTTTAATGAGCATTGACACGACGTGAGAACTGTGATTGCAGCCCACCTGAATAAAGGCATCTGTGCCCTACAATGACGGGTTTGCTTTATGCACAGGGGCATGGCTCCAGAGCACAGGAGTTTCCTGGGAGAGGGCAGCTCGTCACAGTGGTGTCCCAGGGAAAGGACAGTCTCCTTCACAGTGCGAAATGGGAGAAGTCACTGCAGCAAGTGACTCCCAGAAAGACACACCTGTGGTAGAGAGAATTTAGAGAGAAAACTAATTAGTTCAAACCAAAAGAGAGATGATCACTGAATTAATATTTATGCAACACAGACTATCAGGGGACCGGGAAACAGGACTGAATGGAGAGATGAAGTCCTTGAAAACATAGTTGCTCCTATTACATTTGTCAGAGTTATAGTGAAGGACTGTAGGAACAGTGAGGGTGAGACAACCTGGAATAAGTCAAGGCAGCTGCTCTGAGGGTTTCATTAAACCCATGACATCTGTATTTTCCGTCAGACAAGCACAAAAGAATTCGGGACAAAAGTTCCTAAACTGGCTGGGTTAGACCCCTCGCAGGTCAAGAATACAGTGGCTCTGTCAGAGTGAAGGAGCAGCGGTAACACCTCGCTACAGCTTCACAGAATGTGCGGCGATCTGCGGGCAATTCTCACCTCACTTAGGAATCAATGTCCTGCCATCGATTCCTGCTTCCCAAGAGCGTGTGCCAGGGCTGACAGTGAAGGAATGATCAGTGCTGAAGCTGATTTAGGTCACGGAATCAGGAGGATGGTTGTGTCAGACGGGCGAGGCTCTCCAGTGCAAGCTGCTCTGCAGCTGAGAAGCCCGCTGGACAGGAGCGGCAATGACATACATAGAGGCTTTTCCTTGGTTAATTAAGATTTTGATACAAAATAAATCGCCTAAATATAGTTTGCTTGTTCTGACAGCTAAGTTATTCTTTAATATAAATTCCCCACTGTGTTTGAGCACAGGGTCAGATGTTATCACTAAATCCCCCCTACTCACCTGCTTTTAACTTTCTTGCCAAATGACCATAGTATCATTTTGTGATACTATACTTATCATATTAATGCAAGCATTAGCAGAATAGCAGGACCACTGTTTGTTTGACCTCAAAGGCTCAAATACTGGGAAGGTCTACCACGCTCAGTAAAGAGCCAAAGCTCCTGGGGCCCACGGGGATCTTGCTCATTATCTGCACTGTCCCTTACTCCGCCAAACCACACTGCGGCACAGGTAAAGTGGTTACTGTTTAGAAATTTAGCTACAGCAGTCTGCCTAAAACACTTCAATTATGCAGTTCCCAAGCTACCTTTGTATTTAGTGAATGACAGCACTGCTGAAGGTTTAATGAGCTGTGAATGACTATACAAAACTTAGAGGATCACAAAACCTGCTTCTGGTAATTTACATGAACAGTTACATCTAAGTGCCAGAATCTATGTCATGATCCATTGTTAATACACTCTCTATGTTCCTTCTTAAGACTGGTTGGAATATAATTATTTCCAAGTCTCCAAGCTAAACCTGTCCGTTCTGGTTTTCCTTTATCTGAACCACTCATTGATACACAAAAGCCTGCCTAGGAACATCAGCTCCCTAGAGCTTTCAACAGTTAAAATATTTGATACGTTCATACTTTCTGCTTCAGACGAGGTTTTGTTAAGAGAAAATGCTTTACATTTCTGTTTAAATCTGTCACATTGTGCTTGTGGATTTGCAGACTGCCAATATTCCCTGCTGGAATACCTGTGGGCTCGTGGCACTGCTCACAAGCCCCTGATAGAGGCTCTTCAGGAGTGAACGGATGCATTACCTTACCTTGCACACACATTTCATCCTCTGCTTTTTCCAGCTGCCCAGAGTGCCAGAGCTTTGGCTCTTTGCACATGGTAAGTGAAAACGTGCTACTGCCTGAGCGAGGAATTGCTTCTGGTATTCTTGCAACTTGTCCATATCAGATTGAGCACTGCTTACCTTGGGAGACGCAAAAATCCTGTCTCAGGGGGACCTGGATTAACACCGTAATCCTTTAAGCCATCAGATAGTGTTATCTCATTATTTGTAGCTGTTCCCAAACAATGAATTCTTCATCTCCTGTGTTCTCATCTGCACTTCTGTGTCTGCTTGTAAATAGTGGCCACGTAATTTAAGAAATTTCTATTATTGGGAAATCAAGTCCTTGAGTGTCTCAACTCAACTCAGTCAAATTACTTGACATCATTTATTCCTTAATTACATGGATAACCAAAAACTACACCCCACATTAACAAGGGAAAGCTGTAGGAAACAAGGAGACCAGAAACAGAATTGATGAACATTCACTGTCTTTCCTGTTAAGGCACTTTCCATTCAGAGTGTAAAATTTGTTTTAAATGTACAGAAAAATGTATCAGGAAAAATAATTCACTTTTAGCCCTGTGCATGTACATACACAGGTGCTATTACTATGAAAGGATCTATTTCTGCAGTTTACAGAATGCTCAAAAATAAGTTAAAGAATGACTCAATTGCAGAAACACGGCTAATGCTGCAATGCTGACATGGAAAATAAAGTCAGAAATGCTGGAAAGTAAAACATTGTTCTGTTTTACCAGTTTGCAGAAGATTTAAGAAAAAAAAAATGTAAAAAACCCCAACTCAACAATTTCTTTTTTAACTGTTCTGTTTATAGAAGTTAAAATCAGTTATAGAAATATAAAATAATTGTCTAGAGATTTCATTCAAAGAATCTTGCCCTTGATGTTACAAAGCCAGATTCAGAAACACATTTTTTTACCTGAAATATTACTACAAGCCCTAGAACAGGCCTGCCTAACATCTGCTTCTGAAATAACTCAACATGATCAAAAGCCCCAGAAAAACAGGAGCACAAAAAATAGAAATTTCCTCGTGCAACAGAGAAATGAAAGACACTCAGAAGAAGGAACCGGCTACAGCCTGGGCTGATGTGGACATGGAAAAGTGAATGGGGGGTTGTTATTCAATGAATCCAAAGTAAAGGCAAACATTTTTCTTCTTACGTGCACGTCAATCACTTCATATGGGACAGAGGCAAAAAAATGCAGAAAATAAAGCACACAAATAATTCACCTTTGGAATGCCTCAGTTCTGAACTCAGTGACCAAACTCATGTGTTTGGCCAAAACCCACAGGCCTACCCTGCTTTTCTCCGTGTACCTTAAGTATAAATAAAGATTAATTGGCTGCAAGTATTCAGTGTCAAGTGTCCAACTGTGTCTGTCCATGAGCTGTTGCAAAATCCCGTGTCCTACACGGGGATTAACGCAAGCTTTAATTGTGCTGTGTGGGGAGTCTGTTCCAGTGTCAAAGCCACAAGTTCTCTGGCATGTTTCGTGAATTGATCATGCAGACTGGTAGGCAAAACCCAATTAAAATAATACCACAACTCAGCAGTTACAGCAGTGTGGTGGTGACCTTCCAAGGTGTTAGCAAGTACATTATGTTTTGCCAGTGCGGATACACTCGTGCCCAAAGAAATGTTTCATTATCTAGATGCTTCAAAAATTGGTAATCATTCTGCTTTACACCATGCTAGTTAGAGCTACCTTTTTTTTTTCTATTTTTCTGGCTTTTCACAAGGGAAAACAAACAAGCCAACTTCAAAATCACTGACATTTTTTTTCCATCTAAAGAGCAGGAACATTAACAGACTTTGAGAACCATCCAAAATTCCTAGTTGTATGTTTATTCCCGTTCGGGGAGAACATTCGTATTCTGGAATTTCAGTAATTTGGGTAATGAGTTCCCTATACAAAGCATAGGGAAGGCCATAACACCACTCCAAAATTGTCTCACCAGTACAGCCAGCGGGACCAGTAAGGAAAGGGATGTTCCTTTCCCCTGAGCTCCTGCCTCAACATTATCCATCCCCTCTGGTTTGGATCTGTAATTCTTACCTGGAGCTTGGTGCCTGAGGCTGCACTGGTCACACTTTTAAAGCAACATCTTCTTTATCTCACTGTTGCATCTTCCTTTATTTAACAGAACTACCATTTCATTCAGAAAACGTCATTTGAATGTTTACCAAACACAAGGGATAGTTGATAAATAGGTAGATCAATTAATCTGAAAAGGTTGTCAATTGCTGTTTCATTTCCCTTGACAAATTACAATTGATGAAAATTTATTTGAAGCCAGAATTCTGCAATAGACTTCCATAATTAACAATCCAATGGAACAATCATTCCAATTCCCAAAGGTCCAGAAGATCAATTTTATAGTACTTTTCTCACTCGAGCATTATTTATTCATAGTCATCTTACACTGTTTTGCTTTTTCCTGCAACATGATCATTTGACAGAGGCAAAGCATTTCCCAGTGCCGCCTTTTTTTTTTTTAACACCAGCAAGGTGTTAAAAAACCAAGAGAATATATTTGAAGCCAGTCACTAGCAGAGAGCCACAAGACTGCCTGAACTGCTGTGGAATTTTCTGTTCCAGGCAGATCATCAGAAGTGCCTCTCCTGTACCTCAGGCTGGTGTCCTGATCGAGTTCACATTGCTTCATTTCCCTCCTCTCTCACCCCTAAAAAAATTCCAAACAACACCCAAACCACAAACCTATGCTTCAATAAAGATGGATATTTCTGGAATATTTATAGTGCCTGAGCTGATATTATTTAAGAGACAGACTTTACACTCAGTTTCCAAAGGATTAAAGATATCTCGTGAATGTGCCACTTAAGCTGTAGCCGAAAGGAATTACAGCATAATAACTGCAGTTGTGAGACCTTTCAGAGTTCATCAATAAATCTCTCTTTGATACTATATGAAGATATGGGGAAGTTTAATCAATAATTAATGTTAATCACATTCAGTCTTAATCAATGCCAGAACTACTACTCTTCACAAAGCCCAGAGACAGCTCTGTGAGGTACAAAATCAAATTTAATTAAAGCTCTGCATGCAGAAGAGTTTTTAATGCTATCGTAATTAGTTTGTTTAATACTGCAATTTCCAAACTCCTCTGTACATTTTGCAAGGAGCCTGAATATTAAATCCAATATTTGCACCTGCTGTAAGAGCCAGTTGGGCTGGTCAGGTACAGCACTCATCTGTGAGACTGCAGAGAGACAGCTTCTCCCACCCTTCCAGCCCTGTCGGAAGTTTTGCCCAGAAATAAGTAGATAGTGCCCAGAAATCTGAGCCTTTCTGAAGATCAAAACTGTCAATGGGAGATGCATCAGAGTCACTCACCTGCCTCCTGTCAAAAGCTGCTTTTATACGTAAGGTATGACTTTCTCGGCCTCCGAGGATCTTTAGGTCATGTTGTGCAGAAGAACAATTTCATTCATTGCAAGTCATAAGGGGAAAAAAGTTTCTTCTATAACTTGGCGATCAAAAAAGGTAAGTGGTGCCCATTGCTTCACCTGATCTCCTGAGAGGTGTCCTGATGATGAACCTGTCTGTTTCCCTTCTCACTCGAAAGGGGAAGTCACAACAGAAAAGTCAAATATTTAACAACCCTCCGAAGAGTGTATCCAGCACCAGAGGACCTGAGTCACGAAAGACGGGTAAACATTCCCTGAACCCTGCTCTTTGGAGACTCTCCTCTTGCCATGCCAGCTCTGCTGTTAAGGGTCTGTTTTCACCCATCACAAATTAGGTAAACGTTAACCCATTCACACTGAGGGCTGCCCATAATGGCACTTTTCACACCCCATGCAAAGAGAAGAAAAACCCCTGTTTGTTCTGCCATTATTTCTCATTCACACTGGCAAATGCCACCAGTCAAAGCACTGCTTGATAACATGGTTCTGCTGAGAAGCATGACAGTGATGTGCTCGGATTTTAACTTGATTAAGATCTAAGTCTTCCTTCAGACAACTAATTTTTTTTTCATTTATAAAAATAGAATTTCTCCCGTGCATTCAGTCTTAGCCCACCTAAGAGTTAATGCAGGCATTAATATTGCAACTCATATCGATATTTTCAGTTTCGCCCCTTTGGATAGCTGCCTCAAGCTCCCAGGTATAAAAGTAAGGAAGTGCCTAAAGATCTGTGAGCTCAAGACCTTCAGAACTCAGCCATTCTCTAGCAGTCGTCTAAAATCCAACAGTAAAAAATCCTTTGGCATGAAATAAACAATGAAAAGACAAAAGCACAAAATGGAAATTTCATGAGCAGATACGCCACCACCATGATAAGGGATACCATAAATTACCTGCCTGTATGGCTGTTATTGCTCTTTTTTT
>VZRN01000634.1:3101923-3147732 GCA_013397935.1 Dasyornis broadbenti | reverse complement strand
GTTTTTTTTTTTTTTTTTTTTTTTTTTTTTTTTTTTTTTTTTTTTTAAATTAAGCACAGGGAGAAATTTGCTCTGTCTGTATTTTTCTGCCTTAAGCATTCCTGATTGCTGCGAGATTTAGTCTCGTTAAAGTGCGGTCTTGCATCATTATATATTTCATTGACCATTTACTGTAATGCTGAATGACCGATCAATTGGCAGTTAAACTGCTCATTAAGAAAAAAGTACAAGTTTCTCTAAACTCAGCTACTCCATTTTTCTCCCAATCATTTCCTCCCTCTCTTAATGGGCAGGTTTTGTCCTGCTGTTCAATAGTTCAAAGTTGGATTTACCTTATTCTGTGTAGTGTAAAGCACTTAGGCAGTTTTAAAGTGCAAGGACTTTTTGAGAAGCATCTTTAAAGCAAAAATGACAGTAATAACCTACATCTTAAATGCTAAATTTTCATGTTAAAGCATCAATTCAATAATCTGTGATCTGTGAAAAAGCAAAGTTATTTTCCTGTGATTTTATTTGTTACAATGAACTGACTACATTTCTCAGGGACATATTATGCAGGCTATAAAATTTAAATTTAAAAATTTGACACTAATGGAAACTCCAATACACAGACAGAAATCCACTTAGTCAGCAGCCACAAATCAAGACCAGCTTTTTCTTTCAATAACCTTTGCAACTTGTCTTGTAAGTTGAAAGGGCTTATTAATGAAACCAAAAGCAAAGGCTCCCAGAGGTGCGGCCCCGCAATTTTCACGCGCTCGCTCCAGCCTTGCAGGGTGGGCTCTGTGCACAGAGACCTGTCTGCGTAAGCCCAGACGATCCCAAGCTATCCCCATCCAATGGACCTCCTCTCTTTTATCTTCTTTACAAGACTGACCCCACAAATACATGTATGTATAATTAAGCCACATGAGCAGGCCTTCAGAACTGAGATATTAATGCCTCATGAAACACAGGTTAGTACTCATCTGCATAAAAACCATAAAACTTATGGTTAGATCGAGCCCTGCCTGATTTATTACATCACCACATATTCTCTTTTTTCCAGATAGAGGAGTCTGCAGCACTTTGGCTCCAAGCTGGAGGACCAGGTGCCAAAAAAATAAAAGGCACCTGTTTCCCGAAGCTCAGGAGCAATTCATCCATCTTACAACTCTGTAACCAGACACAACTTGCTAAAGGCACCAGTAAAAGTTATGTGCCTCCATTCAGAAGCCTCTGAAAGAACAGAATTATCTGCTCAAACACCTGCACACGAAAAGGTGCCATTAAAAATCCCCGCATGCCACCAAATCACTGACGAGCTGAGCTCCACAGGGGTGGAAGCAGAGGGACCAGCGAGGAGGGATGGATGGATGGATGGGTGAAGAGCAGGAACAACTTGGAGAGGACACGTGCAGGATGCTGAAGAGCCCAGAGGAGCAGGGGGACCATGAGGAAATAGGAAATGCTGGGCAACAGCCTGAGCAGGAGCAGCCAGATGCACCTGCAGGGATTCACAGAAATTCATCCGCCACTTCTCCTCCAGAGAGAAACTGAGCAGTAAACTGAAAACTGGCGAACCAGTTGGGCTAAAAAAAAAAAGAAAAAAATTATGAAATAGTGCCTCTCAACAGCTTTACTCTGACTAGCAGTTTGCCCAACAGCATTTTAGAAACGGGGTAAAGCACTTCACTGTTATTTTTTCATACAATTTCAGGACACATGATAGAACTGCAACCTTCAGTATTTTCAGACAGTTTAGTTCCTTAATACTAATGTAAAATGCCTCTCATGTGGGTCTTTTAGGCAGATTAAAGGTGTGATACTCCTGATCTGCTTTTTTTCACTAAGCAGTCTTTTCTGTATGGTTTCTTTTTCATTTGTTTGAGCATATTTGCAAAATCTGGCACCCTGAATCTCATCAGGTAGATGAAAATACAAATGTGACAGGTTTGGAGCTTAAAGACCAAACAGTCTGTGTGACATTTGGGAAGGAGATTTTATATTTTGGAGGAAGGAAACTGCTCATAATCAAGCGCAAAAATCAGAAGTTGTTATTTGGCAGCACTTAGAATTTTTTTTCTATTTTTTGTAGTTTTGCACAGAATGCATCCAGAACATGCACAGAAAAGAGCAGTTTATCACAAAAAAAAATCCAATTTATCACATTTGTCACCAATATGTATAAAGATGGTAGAGAGAGGGACCATTTGCTTCCATTTTATGGTTTGAAACTCTGCCACCTGTGGTAAAGCTGTAACTCATAATAATGTGCATACAATGTCAGTTGAACCTAACTTATTGAATTTTATAACAGTAAAGGGAAGGGTTTTTTGGTTTTATTTTGCATTTTTAAAAGGCCAGTTATTGAATTCGCAGTTTTGTATATTAAACATAACTTTAATCCTGTTGCCATTTTTTTTGTCTTGACTGAGTTCAAGAAAATTTCATAAAATCTCTCTAAGAACACTGCTGATGACCTCTTCAAGTTTATATTAGTATATGTTGCCAATTAGTGCTAATGATGAAGGGAAAATATCAATGTTTAGAAAGATAAGATAGGATATGAAAAGGAAAACCAGTATTGCTGTCATGACCATGCAGAAAAATAAAGCCCCTATTGAGAAGAAAAACCTGAATTCTCTCACTTTTTCTCACAGGAACTAAAAAAGCAACATTTATGTTTGATCCAGAGATTAAAATAGGCAATGGAGGGAGAATATGGAGCCATCTGTCCTGATGCACCAAGTGTGGTGACAGGGTAACTGGACTGGAGTTTATGAGCGTGTTTTACACACGCTGCCAAAGCAGCAGGCAGCATTGCAAATGAAATAAATCATCTGTGATGTAAATATCACCCATAAACAGCCCCAGCCCTGATGCACAGCCTTCTAAGTGAATCCCTCTCCTGGTCTGCTGTTGTGAGCTGTATCACTTCGGCTGGTTCTCAGGATGAGGAGATGCTCAGTCTCAGCTTTGCGCACTCTGATTTCGCTGCTGTAGGTAGGGCAGTCAAAGGAAAACATGCAAATAGCAGAGAAAAGCAGTGACCGTCTGGAAAGACATTTCATATGTTCATATATCCAAGCAGCTGTTCCCAATAGTAGCATGAGCAGATTTTTGCCCTATACAGACCTTTTGCTCTTCCCAAATTTGAAAAAAAAAAAAAAAAAAAAAAAAAAAAAATCTTTTTTCTAAATAGGATCTGGATGCTTCATTCTTTNAAAAGCTTTGTTTTACACAGAAAACTCCACTTTGGCTCCCCCCTAATTCATAGTTTTTCTGCACGAATCCCAAACACAGGGACTGAAAGAGCACTCCATGACTTAGTAATAAAGATAAAACAACCACCATAATGTTTACTGAGACCTGAAAACATAACCTCATAGTCACTCTAATAAAGGCAGTGCCAGGCACAGACAGCGCTGAGTAATTCTGCTCTAAAACTTTCTAAAAAAACCCAGCAGGGGTTCTATAAAGCCATGCAGCTTTTCAGATTCAACTCTATTTTAATATGAGAACGAAATATGTGCTTAGATAAGTTACCTCTCTCTCTCTCTAACTAGGTATATATTAATAAGCCTTTATTTCTAGAGCATATAAAGTTATAACATAAAACAAATAAATGCCAAAAGGTGGATTTTACTTAAATGTTAGGCCTAAAAGCTATCACTGACTCTTTAACTTTTAAGTATAGGTCTTTCTCACAATAAAATAGTCAACTACCTCCCCACTGAACTATAAAGAACAGATTTAGTGGATGCATTATTAGCGCTCTACTCTGTTCCTAGACCTTTGCAGCAGAAAGCCGAATTAAATGCTGGCCTAAGCAAGATCAATTCAGTTGCAGTCAGCAGAGATGCAGCAGCCTTACCTGCGTTCACAACACCATTTGCAAATGAAGAACTGCCAGGGTTATGGAAATCCTGATGAACATTACCTGAAGGTTTTGCTTCCTTTCCACACCCATGGCTTTTGAATTAAGTCCAACAGTAATGATTTTATCACCTAATTGAAACCAATGGCTTTTAGGGGCTCTGTACATTAACACTTGAGAGGGAGCTCTGACAGCATTTGTAGCAGTGAACAACAGGGAGGAATTCAAACACACTCGTCTGTTGCAGCCATTTTCACATTGCTTCATCACACTTTGCAACACAGAAGGAAATTATTTGACAGAGATATTAGAGGGACCTAAAAATTATGTGTTTAAGGAAGAAGCAGCTACATTGGATTCCATACAGCAAGAGCTGCAATGATCCTCTTCAACGCAGCGAGACAAATGAAGGTCAATGAGTACATGAATAAATTGAAGTGAAATGAAAGTTCCTCGGGCTGTGTTGCTCTGGAGCAGAATTCCAGCATTCTGAAGCAGCAGAGTCAACACACAGATCCTAACTGCATTTGAGATGTAGCTTGATCAATTTATTTTACAATCCCTTTCCTATGCCTGAGTGCACCAGTAGGAAACTGGATTCAGTCATGCAGGGTGTTCCTTCCATCACTCTCCCTTGCTAAGAGATGTAAATAATATCTTAAATGCTTGTATTGTTTAATTTAAAAAAACTCACTGGAGTGAATTTTCTAGCTAGCTGGAGCTCTTCTGCTGGTACAGAGGGAAGGAGGCTTTGCCAAGGTAAGGATATAATTTGCAGTGACTGCAATTCGAGTGCACCTGGATGGAGATGCCCAAGGAACTCCGTGATGGGCTGACAAGATCATCACAAAATGCACAGGAAGTAAATAGCTGCTCCCAGCTGTGCACATGCTTTTTAAACAATAATGTTCTGGCATGATCGTGCAGGGATTAACATCGATACACGAACAAGTAAAGGCACGTTCTACAGTGGAATGGCTCTTTTTCCTCAGTGCAGATTAAACAGCTCAGCAAAACCATTAAAAGCCATTCTAGTTTGGGATCTCTCCATGCGTGTGTGACTGGGCACAGGCAGGCTCGTGTTCAGACCCCTCTATGTAATACCTGAATCCTCATCTGAGGCTCTTTATGCTGTGAGTGCCCAATGAGGAGCTCAGCGCTGCCTCTGGAGGCATCCAGCTGGAAAAATATCCCCACTCCTGGTGCGCAGTTCAGAGGGTGGTGATGCACAGTTAAGTCTGGGAAAGGAAATAAAGCTACACCTTAAATTTAATTTTCTGTAAACACAGAGTGGTATTTTCACTCACACCTATTTGATTTATCACCTTTCAATGAAAAATTGGAGTTAAGTACTTTTGTGCTTGACAATGGCTCTCAAGGGCTAAATTTGCACAAAATGATGCCTTTTGCTCGTGTTTGGAATCTTTTCTCCACTGACATGCTGAAATCTTCCACATTTGTTATCAATGCCCAGGGTGGGCCCTTCCCTTTAGGGTGCCTTGGAAGAACCACAAAGGGTGCTTAAGTATCAAAGAATAAAATGCAGGAAATTGGCGCTTATATTTGTTGGAGAATTAGGAAAAAAAAGATGTTTGTGATAATCATTGTTACCTTATTACCAAGATTAAAAAGTTCCTACATTTTATTTTTTTCTGGGCTTTTTGTTTGGTTTGTTAATCTTCATTTTTGTTCTGGTATTTTGTTCATTCGCTGCTGTGGTTTTTTTATTGTATGTTTTATATACATTTTCTGTTTTAAACAAAGTTGACAGTAATCACTCTATTTAGTATGGGTATGCTGGGAGTAACTGGAAAGCCAGCTATGAACTATGGAGAGATACTAAAACTTCATTTTACCATAACACACAAATTCTGTTACTATAAATCCAACAACATAAATATTCAGATGTTTCCAATCTTTTGCGAACCTTTAACTTATATATATCATCCAAAATAATAGCGTTTTAAGCCTTTTAAATTAACAGAAAGAACAAAGATCTGGTCTTCCCTGTTGTAAATTAATACAGATCTCTTCTAAAATGCCATATCTTTAGGCTGGATTATACCAGCATCCAGCTTGGGTCTTAACAAATACATTTTGAATTAATCTTGCTGTTGGTTGTTTTCTCTCGCGAACTTCAATGGTTTGTCTAAAGCACTGTAATCCAGAAATACTTCCCTGTCATATCGTAAAGCTAATAACCTCGCTAACCGCCTATTTGCTGACAGAACACACTGTCCTCATTTGCAGAATATGAAGAATTTAGAATTTGAAAGGAAAAAAAAAGCCTTTAACAAGGTGTAAAGTACAATTTCCGAAAAAAGCTTCATCACCTAGCTGAATTCATACAATAGCCTTCTTTCCTCTAAAACCAGTCTAATTAAATACAGCTGGAGAGAGCACAAAAGAATTCCATTAATTAATTGGCAACCTGCTGACACTAATTAAGCTATGAAAATTCAACTCCCTCACACCAGATTTTGAACATTAGTCAGTTACATTTGTTGGGAAGTCTGCCTCGCGTCTCTAACGCAACCAGAGAAGAGAAAATGAACTTTGTGGTTAACATGTGTGGGAACAAAGTGACCTATTATTGGAAAAATTAGATATTAAACCCTGCACGGATACAGAGAAGTTGTGCTGAACAAGCTCTCACTGAGAGATTCCCTCACAAGAAGGGTTGAGGGCTTCCCAACTGCAACCTTCTTCTTTCTGTGTGGGAAAGTATCCCAAAACACCCATGGCACAGTGCAGGGTAATTAATTTATTTAATCCTCTGCCTCCCTCTGTAAGGTGCCTCAAATCTTCCCTTCAGCCATCCACCAGTTAAGATTTCACGCAGTAGCTGGCAGAGAAAAATCCAAACTCTTTCACCCACGTCCTAAATCTCATCGAAAGCATCCAACGAGACCTCACTTAACATTTTAACAGTTAATTACACAGTAACAAGGAAGATTTATTATTTAATGTCTCAAGACCTACTGGCAATGAGTGGCTCTGCTATTATCTGAGTGGACACTAATGAACACCATCTGCTGCTCCTTCCCTCTCCAAAATCCCAGACCCATCTCATGAGCAAGGTTTCAACGCCGCCTTGGAAATGTGCTAACCCTGATCTGTATCCACATTATTTGCTAGCAATCTAAACAAAAAGGGAAACAGATTGAAAATGCAGAATAAAAATATTGTGTGCTTTTCTTTAAATCCTAACCACTATAAGTGCTTCAGGGACCATAAGAATCCACAAGCAACTAATTTTTTTTTTATTATTTTTTTTTAAGGAAATAAGTTATAGTAGAAAAGCAGCATATAACTTTCCTGCTTTTTCTTTTTTTTTTCAGTTTTCCCTTGCACATGAGACTCAGCAGTTAAATCACTTAGGTTTCATATAGCACAGTTCACCACAATTTGCCCACCTCACCATATTTTCAGAAATCTCATTAATTGGAAGGTGGTAATTAATTTTGAATCTACAGGAATGTAGTTTTCTGAAACAATTTTATAAGAATTGATTTATATAAAGGTTCTGTAACCTAATATGCTTTCAGTTCTGAAATTCTCAGTTAGTACCTGGAAAATCAGCCAGGAATGTGGCAAACTTATGGTAATGAATGGCTCATTCATCAAATGCAAAAATCTTTAAAATTTAACATAATTAAGAAAAAGAAGACTGTGTTCCCCTGTAAACACGCACCCCTTATTCTAAGATATGAGCTTCGTATTAAGGTTGTAGCTCAATGTAAAGTCAAATAAAACCTCCCTTTCTGTGCAGGTTAAGCTGACTCGCTGTGAGTCTCGAGGGTGGCAAGATCTGAAGAACTGCATCTGACTGTTCCCTTAAACTCTTTCTTGTTATGGCTGAGCAAACGGGGGAAAGGTGATGCTTAAAAGTTTCTTGTAGTGTTGCCAACTAGGAATAATCTGTCACTGAAAATGAGAGCCTCATTGCCTCAGTCACTGAGCTGAAAATCAGTGAGACACGGACATGGGCAGCACCACCAGAGTCAGTCTCTTTGCAATGTGTTGATTGGAACATGCAAAATATAATAAAAAATAAAGAATATATTTAAGAATATTTGCTTTCCATTTAGGGTGGAGAAGAACTATGGTGAGCAGTGTACCATTTCTACTTCTAAACTTTATTATACTCTCATTTACTGCAGTCATAACTGTAATATTTTATAGTAAGATTAGAGTGCAATTGACAATATGTTGGATAATGTGTTTGATTAATAGATGATCTAAAGTAGAATGTTGGCTTGAATCCCACAGTTCTCCCAGGGACTGTTCCATTTCTCAGCCTACCTCATGTTATACAACTTTGGGAACATCGTCAAAATGCTGTGAAGCCAAGCTGGCAGCAAAATCACCAAGGGGCAAGATAACATTGAGGTTATCAAGTGCACCAGAATCTACTTGGAGGCTTCACTTGGGCACAAAGCAAGGTCAGACAAGATCAAATGGAACCAGGCCATTTTAGAGACTGATTTTCACATTTAGACATTTGATTATTGTTTAAGAGGGACTCACAAATTGATTCCAGAAAAAAAGTTTTTTAAGAACATTTACTTATATAACGATAGTAAAAAGCAGGTGATGAGGGGTGAATGACTTCTGCACAAGGGAATGCCGTCAAATGAGTGCTGGGAAAAGGAAGAGTTTGGTGCAGCGCAGGATAGAGCTTCATTGTGAGAACAGTTCTCATCATAACACCCAGAGTCATCTTCTGGGTGATTGGCAGTTTCTAACTCTACCACTTCTCATAAAACTGCCAAAAAAACCGTAGGGAAAGGACGAGAGGCAAGAATTGAAATCTTATTTTAATAATACTCTTTTTACTCGAGTGTAAATAAAAATACTTGGATATTGCATTCAGGTAAATACCGATGGTCGAAGGTAGTGAGCTCTTCTGTTGGGGACTGAATCCTTCAGTTATCCTGAAGAGAACAAAGTGAACACTGAGACAATGAAGGTTATAATGATAAGAGAAAGGAAAAAAGTTCAAGCCATGCCTGGGGCATGAAATGGAGAGCAAAAGTTTTTTTTTTTATTATATGAAAGATGCACAACTATCAGATTCACATGTATTACTGTTAAGCGCATTCATTAAATGATTGTAAAGAATATTTGGTGTGAAAGTTAAAGAGAAGATCACAGTCTCTAACAGAACCTGATAATTTCAGAGCATGAAAAGCAGCAGACCATGACAACAATTTAAACAAAGAACTCTAAATCTTGCATTCCAGTTTTCACTGCAAGCAAAGAAAACAAAACTCACACAGTAAATTACAGAAGTGACAAAAGAAAATACGGCACTGAATTTTAAGGCTACACTGGAATAGCACACAATGAAGAAATCATTTGTTTTGCAACCATTACAGAATTATCTGATCATTAACCATGTTGAGAAATGCATTGGTTCTGAATGTACACACGCCGCAAATCTCCTGAAAACACGTCCTGGTAAATGACTTGTTGTGATTATGACCAGGACATTTGGTGTTTGAAGCCCTTCCTATTCCGTTGTGGTTTATATCATCTGTATTATTTCACATAACAGGTTATAACAGATCCTTTGGCCAGGGTTTTGACACCTCTGCATGAGGCTGTGTTTAACACCTCATCGCTTGGTTTACAGATGCTAATTGTTGCTGTTTAGCACCTGTTTTCTCCTTTCCTGCTGTTCAGGCACAACACTCAACTATCACAGCTCTGCCTTTGCAGTGTTTGCAGAACATTTCACCATTTTACACAGCAAATCAGATCTTTTGAAAACCTAGCAGAGAAAATTCTGTCCCCATTTCGAGTAGTGAAATGGTTGAAGTAACCACTTGTCATTAATTACTCTTTCTCCACTAGTTTTATTACTATATTTAAAAAAGAGCACATCAGGTATGGAAAATGGGAAGGGACTGACTTGAGGCAGGAGCCTTCCTCATCACCTTTGGAACTTCTTTGTGGCCTTTGTCACCGATTTCCACACCATATACACACTGGTGCTCTGAGCATCACACTTGTTACCTGAGCATACGTGTAAAATAATTATCAGATTAAACAAAATCCACTAATTTCCATAAGTTTGCAATCAAGGAATTCTGTCACAAGTCCTCTGTGCCACTGGAATGGAAATTGCTGATGAAGCCAACAGGGATTGCTCAAATGGCAGTTCCGCGGCGCTGTCTTGATTTCTCAAGGTCTTCAAACTCGCCCTCTCTCACAATTTCTCTGATGTTACGATTTTTCTTCTTGGGAAGTAAATGAAGGATGTGAGCAAATGGAGAGAACGTTAGAACTTATGACAAGGATTTTTGCAGGGCCTTTGATCAGAGAATTTTAAGGATAAATTAGAAGATAACCACAGAACTTCTGGGTAAAAGAATTGCGTTCTTGAACTTCAAAACATGAGTGGAATGCCTGCCTGGCATGAGTGAAAAGGAAATAAGGGACAGAGAATGACTGCTAGAATGAACTCTTACAACAATCATCCAAGAATATACGAAATGCCTTTATCTGAGTAACCCTCTTGAAGGTTCCCATGATAAACACTTCAATGCTAGCACTGAAATATTTGTCAATACTAAAGGAATTCACAAGGCTTTTGTGATAGCAATCGTCAGAAATGTACATAATGACCATCCCTAATTCAAAACACAGATATTTCCTCAAATTAATTTTAATAGGTAAATATCAATTGTGGAAGTAGAATGTCACATATTGCAAATTCTTGCACTCATAGAATCACACAGAGAGATGTTTCCATTGTTATATTTATTAATTAGGACAATAGCATGGCTGCTTCAGATATCAGGATATTTTCAAGCTCAGAGCAAAAGGAGAACAACATCAGTGCTGCAGGCTCGGCTGCTTGAGCTTTCAAGATAACCTGAAGCATAATTTGGCTTCATGTTGTAAGCAGGTCTGGAGCCAAATTCAGCATTCCCTGCTGAGCTAGTCTAGATATCACATGTAGCTGTGGCATAGAAATGTATAAAAGAACAGAAATTTGACCAATTTAATCTGAAGAACAGAAAACATTGCATAAAGCTTTCCAGCTCCTTGACATTGAAAATAATGGTGCCTGACAGTTCTAGGGTTAAGTAGCCACTCATTCAGCACAGCATCGTTTATCTGCCAACAGTATGTGTCTCTTGTTGTTACTTCAAAGAAAAAATTCAATAAAAATTTAAATAAAAACAGATCTGTCAGTATAAAGCTTTAATATTTTACACCAAACCCAGTCTCGTTCCTTTGTAAAGTGCTTTCATACTTCCTGAGCTCGTCCTGCAGTACACAATTCCCATTTTTTAAAAGAAAGAAACCATGAATCACCTTTAAACATCTACACTTTCCTGAAACATTAACATTTATTTTTAATAGGCATCACTCTGAAACTGGCCTCACCAAGTACTGCCGAATGCTAAAGAGTTCTGTAGATTGAGAGAACTAAGGATATATGTGTTAAGTCCTTGAGCATCATTACGTACAAGCAGGTTACTTGGTTAAGAATTCATGATTCAGAACATAACAGTAATTATTTAATGCAGTTAATTCCAAATGCCCTCTCATACAGCACATTTGTTGTTACCGACTGCAGACTGTGCTATAAATATACTTTGAAATAAGTGAAACAAAGGATTCAGTTTTTCAAGGCCGTGTCCTCTCTATGTATTTCTGCCCAACTTTTCCTTTGCCTCCCACATATTTTATGAAACTAACAATTAAATGCTGCACAATCACTGCTTATGTCAGACTTTTTGTTTTAAAGTTGCTAGATTTGAGAAATCAAAGACATTTCATGAGAGATAATTAATGTCTCTCTTCTGTAAGTGCATTTGGCAAGGTATAATCTCTCCATTTTAAGCTTTCTCCCACATATATTTTAATAATAAAATCATTACTCTATTTAGAAACCTCTCATATTATTTAGCAATTCAGCTCTGGACTGTAACTACTTTGAGAAGAAAAAACGTGACTTACCGGCCCCAAGTAACAGATTCAAACAGCCTCAATAAAAACATTTTTTAAAGATTTTGATTGCACATCCTAAAAGTAAAATTAACAATCTGTCAAAGCCAATATGTTCAAATAAAGAAAAGTTGTAAAATATGACCATAATTTTATATATGCAAACAGGCTTACTTCTATTTGATTTTTAAAGTTTCTTCCAGCATCTATTTCCCATCCCAGTCACAAGTTTATAACCATGCTACAAATTACAGCAATAAAATTTTGTGAAGAAGATTACAATAAAATTGTCATTTCGTGTCAACTTTACTGGGCAAAATATATGCATTAACATGATAACAGGAATAATCTATTACCTTATTTAAGTATCTTCGTTATTTGAAATGATAGTTGCGCCACACTATTTGCCAAAATACCTTAAGTGGTTTTGAAAGTCATAAATCTCTGCCACTCTTTTCCTCATACAAGTGTTAACTATAAAGTTCTGTCATAAATTATGAAACAAAAGGGTTTAAGCCAACCCAATAATATGAAATCTGTTCTTTCTATAATAAAATCTGCGCAGCTGGGAGCTGCTCATTATTTATTTAGCTTCTGCAAACCAACACCTCTTTTTGTTTCCTTGTAACTTCACTGTTTTTATTGCTTTTCCTAGGGAAAAAAACCACAAAACCCAAACCAACAAACTGTAGCTGTATTTCCTGACTGCTGTGTGTTGCACTGCTCCCTGGGCTGCTCTGCCTGTGTCACCCCGTTTTGTCACCAGTTATCAGCTCAGGTGACGATCACAGAGCAGTGCCATGAACGCCTCTTCCTACCAATATCAGCACCAAAACCAATCTAGCTGAAATCTCCAAACAACCTCAGTGTGATCTCAGATTCCCATACGGCAATACTGGGGATTAGAGCTTTCTTTTGTTAAATAGCTCGTCTGCTTTTCTGAAAACTCCTTACATGTCCCTGCCTGACAGCAAAACCAGAAACCATACCCAAAGGAAGCTACAGTGGGATAGAATTCCCACAAACAGTAGAAACATGATCAAGTGCTGGTGAAAGCTGCTCTTTCTGAATTTGCTTCAGAAATACCTCCACAGTACCTCCTGCACACCCAAACTGCCCCACAACGTTGCCATTATATTCTGGAACATGCACGGCTCCAGCTGCAGGCTCCTTGTTACTGCACTCTGTGAGAACAGACCACCTTCAGAAAAGCAAAAGTGGAAAGGTAAAGTCGATGCAAAATAAATAAATATTTTTTAAAAAGGATTAAATACCCTGCAGTATTTGTAGATGGTGGTACCTTCACTGGTAGAACTTGAATAAAAGACATTACTGGAACAAGGATAAGATGACACAAAAGACAAAATGCGGGTTTAGAGGAGGTGTAAAGGGCACCCATTGCTTTTCAGGAGGCTGCTGTCACACTTCCAGCCTGGCTGAGCTGCTGCTCTCCCCGCAGTTCATTCCAAGCCAGGAAGGATCAGACACAACCAATCCTGGAGAGGAAGGCGCTGCAGCCTGCAGAAAGGGAAGGGCTGGCGTTCCAGCAGTGGCACAGCTACGCTGGCTTTAAGGCTCACTCGTCACAGCAGAACAGGATCAGAACAGAGCCGAGTTTAAAACACAACAGAGCTTAAAATATTTGAGTGCCCTTCGGAAAGCGCACTAATGAGGCAGTCTGTCTGTAAGATCTAATTGCAAGCAATACGCAAGCTGGAGAGCTCTGCTCACACCCACAAGTCAAAGGACAGGAAGAATCTCCCTCTCAAAAAGCCAGCAGAATTTCTGTGATGAAAGTGAAGCAAATGAAGTAGCACCAACCAAGTTCAGTTTTGCAAGTGCAGGGTGGAATACAAGACCCCATTCCCTATTGGTATTTATCCGCAGCTAGGATGCATCCTGCATTTATTAGAGACACAACCTGTTTTGCTCCTCTGAAAAGAATAAATCTAGCCTTCTGTTGGAGCATGAGTTTGCAAGGAGCCGAGGAGATAGCTGGGAGGCTGCAAATATTTACCTCAATCAATGAACCAAGGAAAATAATGCCCAGGACTCAAAAGTGCAGAAAAAGCCAGCTGTGCTCCAGATGTGGAAGGTATGAGTGGAAGCGGACTCCTTGGCATAACCTTGATTCGATAATTGTGAAAATAATGGTAGGAAAGGTCACCTGCTCGTTTCTCTCAACACAGCAGTGCTAAGGTTTCCAAAAGGATAGGCTGACATCCATGGGAAATCGTTATGGACAGCAAGAGATTCAGAAAAACAGCTCCTCAAGGGAGGGCCTGGAGAGGAGAGCTCTGGATGTGGCTCTGGGGATGTGCTGGGCTGGCAGCTGGACCAGACGGTCCTGAAGGTCTCTTCCAACACTGATGACTCTCTAGCTTCACCTGAAAAGGACATGACTCCAGATCCTCCCTGCACGCATTTAAACCTCCTCCTAGCTGCCTTCCACGTGGCAGAGATCAACACCACCCAACTGGGACCTGGACTGAACGCATCCATTTTAAGAGAACAGCATCAATAAACTTATTTCAGTGAATCCGGAACAAAGTATATAAAAATTCTTGGCGCTTCAAGGGGAGAAAATGTCTTCCCTCTTCCTGATTTACATCTGACAATAATGCCATAATGCACACAATATACAAAATGCTCTTTTATGGTTTAGAAATACTACACAAATAAAGTTTGAAATCTTCCTGTGGAACTGAAAATGTGCAATCAATGTAAGCCCAACAGTTAATCAATGGTAGTTTCATCAGTGATTACTTTATGTAAGGGCAGCCTTCCTCAAGTCCTTGATTTAAAAGCTTGAAGTTAATTCAAAGCAACATGAGGCAGCCAGAAAAGCATTGTCTGCCACCTAAAAAGTCACATGTTTGAAAGCTATCTTACATCAAAAAGAAAGCCTACTGCTAATAATCACCGCAAAAGTAGCAGAGGATTTGATAATATACCCAAAAATTAATGTAATCAAAAAGAAGTGTTTTCCAGGGGACAAAAAAGAACAACCTTTTCATATTTGTAGAAGTCTGGTAAAAAAGGAATTGGTACAGTGAAGCTTTCAACTAGAAAGAAAACAATGAGTGGCTTCCTGACTCTTCCCATTAATTATCTGTTATAACATTCATAAAGTCTCAGTATTTCAGACAAGTTTAAATGAAGACATAATTCTCTCTGCAACTCAGAGGCATTATCAGATAAACAGAATTAATCAACACTCAAAATCATTGAAAGCTATGGATTTTAATTCCAGCAGCAGCTTTCATATCTGCCCCATAACAATATTAACAGGTTTTTTTTGAAGTTCAGTGACAGTGCAGGTCAATTTGTAACCCATTCACTGTTAAAACACAGACTTCAAAAACACCCACATCAGAGCAGAGAAAATCTGGAAACGGCAGTAGGATGAGCCTGCTTGGTTCAAAGAAACCCCTGCCAAAAAGGAGGAGAACATAACCCCAGAGTGATGGACAGACTGAGAGTAAGCACCGGTGCAGCTCCTGCTGCCTCCGCCTTCAAGGCTTCTCTCCATGTCCGCTGATGCACTGAGGCCGGGATGTTGCAGGGAGTTTACAGAACAGGGATAGATCACCTCTGGAGCCAAACAGCAAAGTTAAATATCTGCACGACTCTTGCTGGGTTTCAATCGTGCTCAGTTTCTCAATATCCCTTTTTGTTGCCTTTTCTACTTTTCATCACATTTCTGCCGTGGTACAGACGGTAACCTTTGGCTAAAACTGAAGAAGGAAAGATTAATTTTGCTTTATCAAAGAAAGGTTAAAGGCACAGGACATGGACCTCAAAGCCTTTCCACTCCAAAGTGAGTTCTTCCTGACCTGTTGTATGTGCAAAAGTAGCTCCTGTCCTAAATGCAAAGACACCTGTTAGCAGATAAATAATATAAATGCTCTATTTTCCCCTAATTCTGTGATTCTTTGTATCATTCTGTGCCAAGACTGGTGAAAACCATTCCTGTATTATAACTTGATATTTTCCTTTAGCAGGGACAACACTACGATGAAAGCAAAATTGTGCAAGTCAGTCTTATGCAGAGAAATAGGTTCTATAGTTAAAAAATTCACTTTATTGTAGCAGGTAAAAAATGTAACATTAAAAATGCTTTATTTCTGGTGGAACTAGGTCAGAGTTGCACATTTTCAGGCATAAGAACAGAAGCTTTAATAAACAGGATTATTCCTATCGATGTGGAAAAGAATATGACTAATTACCTCTAAGGTTAAGACTTTAGAGCTGTACAGGATCCTTAAATGAAACTGGTGATCAGAATTTATTCTATCTATTTTTTCATTTTCTTCATTCTGTTATACGTTTTACCCTCCTATGAGGAAGTATTGGTGCACACTTGGTAGGTGTGCTTAACAGCACTGAAACAGAAAATTGTATTTGTTCTTGGATTTGCTAAAAGGGAAAAAAAGGAGCTCACAGGTCACGGAAATACACTTTGATCTGTGCCCTTCTTGAGACTTCCCTTAGGCCAGACTGCATGGACCATTTTGTCACAGCTGAAGATGACCAACTGCATGGTTTTTATAGAAATTGGAAAAAAACAAATAAATTGAAGCTGTTAACAAGATCAACATGGCAGTTTAAGCACCAGTGAAGCAGAGGTGCTCCTGCAGAGTGCATTAAACCCTGCAACCCACTGCTCTGCCAGGTGCCTTCACCTCGAGGGTCATCTGGCCACAGCCAGCCTTCACCTGGGACCACTCCTTCTTTCTGTCTTGTGGGTCCTGTTTAGCTCTCTGCTTGTAAGAGTTCCCCCAGCCCTCCCAAAATACAGATAAAATTTGTTCTTCTAATGTTAGCTTTTGCAAAATGCTGCTCGCCCTGGCATTTGTCTTTTATTTGCTCACTGCTGAATAGATTTTTCTTTCTACATTTTTTTGTTTTTTTAATGATGTCATGACTGACTTCTTTCTTTATCTGGGAAATTAAAAAAACAACAACAACCCCTCCCCCCCCCCCAAAAAAAAGAAAAAAAAGTTAAAAAAATTCATGCACAATCTGCAGTTTTCCAATCAGAAGCAGCAACTCCTCCTACCTGCCACTGGAAATAGCTGTTCAACATTATTTAGTACCTCTAGCTCCCCACAGCTAGACAAATCCCAAAGTACCTTCTTTACTGCGTTTTTTTATTGATGAGGTTTGTCATTTTATGGGATGTGGTACAATAGAAAGCAATTAAGTCACTGATGCACACAAATGTTACCTTTTTGCAACGCGTCAGCAGCAATAATCCTCTTTCAAATATGCTGAGAAGCAGCTATAAACCTTCTCCCGCCAGAGGCAAGCTCTGGTGAGTCTCGTTGTGCTGAAAGTTCCTCACAGAAGGTGTTGCTTAAGGTCCACATTTATCAAAAATAGCGATAATTAAGGTGCACAAGCAATTCCATTTTGGCGTGGCTCAAAGAAAATAGCCACTGAATCATCCCTTAGCTTTCCAAAACAGCTTTTTTGATCTCTTTAGTGCCTCTGTGTGAAAACCTTGAGGAAGGCATGAAGGCCAGATGCTATCTGCATGTCTTATTCATCTCAGGAACGAGGTGATTAGCTGGGTCACAGGAATCAAGGAACCCCAGGATTTCACATTCCAGCAGAACTCCTCTGAATTGCAAGTTTTCTTGTGTAGACCCCCAATTTCAGTGCATCTAAAGCTTTTCCCCATAACTTTGGTGAAAGTGTCACTTTTGACTTCACCAGAAGCAGGAAGAAATGAAAGTTGGATCCTCTCTTCAACCTTTACAAGTCAGATAAATAAAAGGTATTACGGCATGCAATTGCTTGAAGCAGTAATATTCATTGAAATGAAGAATTTTTTTCCCCCAAGCACTAGAAAGCACTTGATATTTGCTGAAGGAAATGGAAATATTTCATGGAACAATTTATAGAAGCGGCATTTTCACTAGAAACAATCTGAATCAAATCATTCAATCACAATTTAGATCTAGAAGTGAAATGTTGGACAGATTAAAAAAAAGGGACCTCGTGCACAAACCTTGTTTCTGAATGAGCTGAGGCTGTAAAGCACGACCGTCATTCACGGAGAAACAGCTCCCAGGGCCAGTAATTCCAGCAGTGACAGGCAGGCCTGGGGGACTGCAGGCGTTGCTACAGCCCAGGCATGGGGCAGGAATCACAAACTACTCAGGAATAATTTTGATTCCAATCGCAGTTTATGGCCCTGTGGAAATCACTTCATTTCTATCTCAGGTTTTTTCCATTTCCATAAGGAGGAGGATGTGCATTTTCCTATAAACTTCTTTCAGAGGGGTAGCGGGCAATTACTTACGACTTGCAAAGCTTTCCGAGGTAACAAATCTCTTTTGAGCAAGTTGAGTATTCTAAAAAGCCAGCCATTTTCATAAATCTACCTCCAAACAGCTTGTGCCACCGGAAAAACTAACCTAAATTTGGGTTGTACTTTCAGGCTGAATAAAAGTGACCTAAGAAAGTAGAAATTAATTGTTTCAATATCAAACATTAACCCACATTGGGCCTGGGGAGAATTTTCTCAGCATCAATGATGGTGATGTATTGCAGCACCACTGCAATTAGCAGCACTGCAAGCTCCTGACCTAGCAAGTATCCCCACTCCAGCAACTCTCGTGTGCATGGATATAAATATATATACACGTCTCCCTGATGAGTTTGTCAACGTTATTTTGGATTATTTCTGGTACACATATATTTCCATTTCATGTTTTCCATTACATAAACACACAGATGGAAACTCAAACACGTCAAAAAAGATCCCAGCCGGTAACTCTGAGATGCTGTTTTGCATTTTACACCAGCCTTCAATTTCATCTTTTCTCCTAAAGCAATTAGCAAACAGTTGTTTCACGAGCTGACAACAGGTAGGAATGGTAGAGAAATACAATTAAACCTGAAGCTGACCTTCAAACTTCAAGCATTTAATGGAGTTAAAAGGAGCTGCAGATTCTGTGCACAGGCAACAATAAGATGCAGGACTTGCAGAACGGATTCCTCTCGTATCGCCACCATTCTCCTGAGCTGCATCTTTCTCCTTAAAAACTACAGAGGGACTCTGTGCTCACACAGTTCTTCATCTGGGACCTGCGGATGGCTGGGAGGGTCCCTGTTCTCCCTCTCTGCCGTATCTTCCAGCCTGTTTACGCATGTGACCACAGCAGGTTAAACATGTCAATACCAGTCTCTGAGGTAAATTTATAACAGTACTTGGATTAGTCACTTGGATTAGTCATCACCTAGCAATATTGAAAGCTTCAGGCATAAGATCTTGCTTTTCATGCTGTTTTATTATTTTATTTCTATGTACCACTGTTCTCTAAAATTGCATTCGTCTTGTGATTATTTCTTCCTTGACTGAAAAGCACGATGGCAATGAAGCCTGTACATTTTTTCACTATATTAGGCGTATTCCAACAACCTCAATCTTTCTCTCTATTTGCAGCTACCTACAGAACGCTACTTCAGTCTAGAGAGAATGGCTTGAGAAAGGGAAAAGCACTTACTTTGTCCCCTGAGATCAAAAACTTCCAATCCCTACTTTTAAGTTGCTCTGGGCTGGAGACACAATTCCATTCTCCTAAACGGCAGCGCTATACATTGCTGCAATTCCACAGGGTCATTCTTTATGTAAATTCTCATTAAGAGAGGCTTGGGTAACATTACATTTGCAACATTCCTCTCCAGATTCTGTACTTTGAAATCCAGCTCTAAGGCTAGAGCAGCTCTTTCATTAACTCACAAATGCCAGACAGAACACTTGGCTTGGCAGCCACACACAAGTTTTTTGGAATGTTTACAGGCAAAAATCCTTTCCCTTGACCAAAACAATAAAAGGAATTATACCCACAGCTTTGGTCTGAAGATTTGTACATAGGACAGCTGGAACGGAACGTGAATGGTAAGTCAGTGTTGGTTGATGCAGCTTCATACAACATTCCAATGCCATTGACCTTCTGAGGGTAATGTGGCACCATTATTCATTCCAACTGGGGGCATCTCAAGAGAGAAACCCATGGCACACATTTTTCTTACTTTTTTTTTTTTTTTGTGTGCACTGCAACACAAAGGATGCTTGTAGAAATGGCAATAATTAACAGATTTAAATTAAACCACAGTTAGAAAGCCATTAATGTGTTCACTCAACACAATTTTTGAGCTAGATATTGTACAAAGTGTGATTCTCTGGCCCCGAAGTGGGAAATTAATTTCCACTAAATGATCTAATACTAGACCGCATGGGTCGGCTATTTGTAAAAATGTAATTATAAAGACGAGAAAGAAAAAAAATGTCAGTTTTCCTTTTTGGTTGTTACAACAGAATGACTTAATGACTGGACATAGCACTCGGTGCAATGGCTTAGTTGACATGGTGGTGTTGGGTCAAAGGCTGGACTCGATCTTGGAGGTCTTTTCCAAACCTAAAGGACTCAATGACTCCATTAGCAGATTTCATTTTGGTTACATAAAAGATCCTGTCATGTCCCTAAGTTCTCACACTTTCCAAAATGAATAAGCATTAAAGAATGGACATGAAGAAACTTGGTTGATCTGATAAAGGATGCTTTTTTGACAAAATTTTCTTAGTGTGCAAGTGTTTTTGGAAACTCCATCACAGAGGCCATGGGGCCATGCACAAACTGAAGAACCTCATGGCAGTGCTGTTGGTTCACTGATGCCATGCTGGTTTTTAAACACCTCAGAGTAGAATTGCAAACAGAAAACCAAGAATTCCTGAGAAAAAGGCTTGTCCAAGTTCCCGTCACTCACCCTGCCATTTTCCAGGGAAACATGCCTAGTCCTGGATCCTTTATATTGCAAGGGAAACTCAGTTTCTTTTTTACGTTTGCTCTGCTTTACAAGAGATTGAAGCCAGGCCTCACATTCTCGATAGTTCCACTAATTAAGCTAATTAGCCCTTTAGATCAGATTTCTTCCCATGAACTGATGAATATTAGATTATTTAGAGCACAGGCAGCTGCCAGAAGGCAGTAAGATGATCTATCCCCTGAACAGCCGCTGCAACTCAGGTGGAACAGGAGTTTCACCTCAAATCCTGTTATAAACACACAACTGTTATACTACAACATTATGTTCAGTCCTTAAGACAGAGCTGTGCACAGTTAACCCATAAATACATGCCCTGCAATTACACAGACTATTTTCACATACAAGAGAGATCTAAATTGGAAAATAAAAAAATATAGCATTCTAAATCATTCTAACATATAAGCCAATCTGCTAAACTGAATCAATATAAAAGCAGGAAAGCCAGCTCTCACTAAAAGACACAAAACACGGTGCAGACTTAAAATCTGTGAAGACAACTGAGTCAGACTTAGCTTAAGTTATAGTCTCGTTTTAATTTTTGCTTTGTATGTATGCATGCACTATGGATAGCCTTAAAAATATTATTATTTGGTCTAACTGATATTAACCAAAATAATTTAAATTACAAATTATAATAAAATGCCACTTTACAGTTTGCAACTTTATTTACAAATAGGAGTAAAGATACTTTTAGACAGAATAAAATAAGACTCCTCTAAGTTAAATTATATTTTTTTCATCCCTTGTAAGAAAAGAGAAAATTCCTGCTCATTTACACACTCAATTCAGAACTGTTACAGCTTAGCTGGTGTTACCCCAAGCACAAAAATAAAAAAAAAACCGTTATGAGATCTCCCATGACAAAATGCTCATATTTACATCATGCTCACAGGCAATAGAGCCGGAAAAAGGATATGTAAAATCCCAAATATTAAATTAACCTTTTTAATACCAATATACTCTTCAGGAGGGAATCACTGTTTATGTTTTTAATATTGTGAACAGTTCCTTTGTAAAGGAACATTTGTGGATCTGATCCTTTTTTTAGTTTCTTCTTTGTGATTGAACTCACCTGGTAAAATGTAAATATTTTGTAGTAGAGGGTGCTTTAGTACTTGGGATTTGGAGTTTGCTAAGGAAGGATTCTGAAGTTAGGATGGAAATTCTACTTTAACCGAGAGTAAGGAAACAACCACAGAATAAAGGGGTAATGGATATGAAACCGAGAGGAGGAATTGTAGGCTCTACATCTTTTATAGCTTAGGTAACTCCTCCGAGTACCTGACCGTCACTCACCTGGCACACCAAACAACCGGTATCCAAAATGATGGAGACAGAGCATCCGTGTCGGCAAAATGTTCACATGAGATTCAACAGATCCATCCACAAGTCGCTGTGCTGAGCAGAGCTGTAGAATACATTGGCTGTTCTAAGCTTTGCTGTTTGCTTGAGGGAGACAGGAAGAGATACGGATGTTGGTTTGAGGATATATTTTAAGCTTCAACAAACTTCATAGCACAGGGAAATGAAGATTTTGGAATATTTTCCAAGTTCTTTGCATGTGTACTTTCCACATTTTCCACCAGCATTTCTATGCCCCATTTTCTGAAGTTCATTAATAAAAATGGCAACCCTATGGGCAAAATGCACTCTAAAGTGCAAGCTACAAATCCCTGAATCAAAAAAATGCACACTGAACTCTATTCCTTGGAAACATGGCAGTAAGCAATATCAGACTCATTCCTGGGATAGACCTCTTTCCACAGTCAGCCTCTGTCTTTTGATAAGCCATTGGAAAAGATGACGTGTATCCTGGCACAACTAGGTCCTAGGGAAAAGTTGACAGATGTTAGAGTATAAATCAGTTCTGATGCACATAGTCTTGCCTCCAGAGGCATCTTCTGGTCTTCCACAAAAGGTTACTGAACCATATATAATACAAAAATGCAGATACAATTGTAAGGAATAAATGTAAGGTTCTGTTCTACCCCACTTAGAAAGTCTAATGCATGAATAATGTTCCATCTGCACAGTGGTCAGATGCGACTGAAATTGATTTTAGATGTACCACACGGAGCAGCACAGACCTTAACAAGCGTAGTGACATGGGGGACCTTGTCAGGAATCTGTACAAAATTCATGATACAAGAAATTTGTATAAATGAGAATCTGGGACAATGAAGAATGGGGGTTCTATTACGAGAAACTTTTGTACCAAGTAATCAAAATGAATCACATACTGGAGGCAATCTCTAGTAGAAGATAACAAAGTTTAGTCACATTAAATTTATAATAAACATGTGAAACATGTCAAATGTGCAGCTACATATCCTGACCATTAACTTTTCTGGATGCATGAATAAAACGTGAGCAATGGGAACAAAGCAGTCCTTCTGCTGACATGTTTAGCTGGAGAGATTTTATTTATTTATTTATTTATTTTTTTTTTTTTTCCCCTCCCTGCAGCGTCAATCTTTCCGCCACTTACCTTCATCGGCATCAGGGTAGTGCATCACACCTGCCTCTGTGAAAATCTGGAATGGCTTTAGGATTCCACATATCACTCGTAAAATTCTAGACAATGAGCCAATGACGTCTGGTGATCCTGCAAAAGAAAGAAAGAAGATTAAAAAATTAGTAAGAGAATGAAAAAGGCTGTAAATGAGAAAAGCACTAAAATAAGTCATCTAAATTTTGGAAATACCCTATGCCTTAACTGGTACACCTACATCATTAAAACCTCATGATCAACAAAAAAATCTTTCAGCAAATGTACATGAATATTTTACCTTTCACCTGAGCTATCATTTTCATCAGTATGTAAATACCATTGATGGTATTTTCATCCGTGTGTATTCTTTGCGCCCTATTAAACCCATTTTTGGAATAAGAAATAATTAATTTCTTAGTACATGCCAGATGTACCTGTATATTGAGAAAATCAACCCTCAAACCCAACAGGTTTGGGTTCCACAAGCAGTTGTTTTTCCCTACCCAGCTTCCTCTTTTGCATTTCAAGAAATCAGAGACTTGAGCTTTTAGCACATGAAGGACACGGGAACCGGGAGGCTGTGGATGCAGCTCAGCTGCACAGGAATAATAAATGGAGGAGACCAAAGCTTCTTCCTTCCTTGCCTATGAGATGGTGCTTTCAGAGCTCAGGCTGCGAAGTAGACTCACGAAATAGGTCTGAACCAATACGTTCTGCTCAGGAAGGCGTTCAGGCACCACAAATTCATGAACTGAAAAGTCTGCCAGGCTACCAGTTTAATACAGTGATTTATTTCTACACGTTGCAATGGCATTATGAGCCACATCATACTTTGCTTTGAAAGAAAACAAGAGCGGTGTTTTTCAAATCGGGTTAAAATTTATACATTCACTCCGTAATGTCTTGAGCTGCTTTCTCTAACCCACTTTAAGATTTTGATTATGGAACCCATAGAATTTAAAGACAAGCAACTGAAATAAAAGTTAATGTAATAAAACCAGTTAAACGTTTCTTTCTACTGTCAGTCAATTCAATTTTCACAGATAGGAAACAGAAATAATTCAAATAGGCGTTTGCCCAGTCTCCTTTTCTGGATTTGAACACACTTTGTTTTGCATTCTTTTAAATGCATCACACTTTAAAGTGGTTGGGGATCATATTCCTTGGCATATAAAGATTCTTCAGTATAGATTTATACAGAGGGGACTGCAGCAGCTTGAACGATGGAAACTAATAACATCAGCACAGCATGCAGATCATTTTATGCACAGAAACTTGGCAAGACTAAGAGTGTTTTTAGAGGAATGTGGCTATGCTAATACTCCCTCCTGTGAATAGCTCCTTTTCACTGTATAATCAAGATCTCCATGCGGCGATCTGAGATGGCTTTTCACAGAGCTGCTTTCAAAAATGAAATTATCTTCATTATTATTAATTTTATGAAAATAAATTGCCTTGGAGTTTAGTGCTAATTACTGTCCCTGTCATATAGCCCAAGAAGGGGAGGTGTAGAATCTTATGCAACAGAGACTCAAAGATACAGGCCACAACCTTGCAGAGTAAGGAAATGACTCCTAATAACCACAACAGAAATCTTGAGCTAAAGTGTCTCTAGTTGCAATTACCTTACAACACAACACAACACATATATTTCCTTCTATTCGAAACTCCAATTATACTACTTTTACGTTGGGAGACAACTTCAAAATAAATAGTACCGTTTCTCTAGTGTGTTTCACAAGTTGTCAGCAAGCATACATGGCTGACAAGCACGACAACCCTCATGTGAATTTTGGCATGTCTGGGTTTTAATTCCTTGTTTTGCAAATAAGAATTTTTATTGAAATGCTATTGAAATAAATATTAAAAAGGAAATATGAAAACCCATTAAGTCTCAGAAGTTTCTGCCCTGACTCGACCTACAGATGAAAGGTTCAGGAGCACAGGAAAACTCACTAACCTTGATTGCTGTTATCACTTAGGAGCAGGCCAGATAAGCTCTTGGATCAAATTTAAGATCTTTCAGCCCAAAATCACCTGCCAAGTGCCCAAGCACAGGCTTAGGCTGAGCTGAGTATCCAGGAGAGCGTTGTCTTACACATCACACCTGGATGGCAGCAGCTCACGGGACAGGAGCTCTGACACAGCCCCTGCACCCCTGCCCAGGATGACTCCCTCAGCATTTATCTGCAAAATCGAGCTCCGAGCTGCTGTGAGCAGTAACCTGAAGAGATCTGCTTGGTGAGACTGAAAGCCACTCAGCAGCTTATGGAAAACCACCATTCTAACAACAGCTCATCTCCTCCAAAAATGGCAATTTTCAAAACGACTGGTTGTGTTCTCTGACCTATAAAAGTCATCAGAGAAGGAAGCTGCAGCTCTCTGAAACACATCCCAACTCCACAAAATCCTAATTCATGCTGTTTCATTCAAAGTGAAGTACCACAAGGCTGTCTGCATGAGAAGAGGGGAATGTGGAGAGTCCTGCTGCTTTTAGTGCTTTTCTGTAAACTACAGTCAGCAGAACTAAACAGAATTATACATTTTCTACATAAACATAGTTTAGTAACTGCTAGGTAAGAGAAATAAAAGTTAAAGGAGGAAACACTTTTTCCATTCTCTCATCCCCTCATTCAAACATTAAGCCAATAAATCTTAGTGCTCGCTTAGGTAAAAAAATTAAGAAGAAACAAAGAATTTACCAAGAAATCACTGTCTGGGTACAGGTGTAAATATTACTTTAGTTCACTGGCAAACCAAATGCAGCTCAAATCACCAACTATTTGAAAATAGCTACAACTTAAACAGTATTGCAAGCAGATAAGTTACACTGTACACCCCTGAGAATCTGGGGATTGAAAGTAAAGAACATATGGATCTGCAGAAACACTGCCTCCCTAATTCTTCGGGTTTCTAAACCCAAAGGATTTCTTTAAGAAGTCTTGAAGCATTCACTGTATGCAGTGAATGCTTCAGTTTTATGAAAAACTCACCGTGTATATTTAAAGTGGTTTTAGAAATATCTATTTAAAGGCGGTTTTGGAGATGTCTATTTAAACAATAGAACACTTAATTTTTCTCACAGTTTGAGAAAGCAAACATGAAGTTTCATTAGATATGAAAAATCAGACAAAATGACTAACACCACATCCATCACAACCTCATTCCATTAATTAAAATCAGATGCTCAGCTGAGTAATTTTAATTAGTAGTACTGGACACATTTTCAAGTTGTTTGGAATCAGGAGTTTTTAATAATTTATCCTCATTTCATGGAACTCAGAAATATATTTCACTCTTGGACTTTATGCCCATAAATTTTACCCATGAAGCATGAATTATGGTAACAGTTTGTTCACAATTAACAAGTGACTAAATAGGAGTGGAACAGGGCTAGCAATGTGTTAACTGCAGCTCTTCTTTGGAAGCTGGATGGAGTCAGACTACATTATTTTCTTTTTTCTTAATCAAATCTCAAGTGCAGATCTCCTGCAAAAGCACTTTTTGTTTTCAGATGAGTTAAGGTTGCACTTCAGCTCACTTACAGGATTCCCAAGGGACTTCAAGAGTTGTTTTCTCATCCAGAGCGGTAGCTGTCCTTTTGACCTCAGCAAATAACAAAAATACTGACTTCTTTTTCTTGGAAGGAGAAATAGATATTGCTTGGTGCTCTGTTAATGGTGAATTTGTTATCTTATAAAATATAACTTCTTGAGAATAGGAGATATGCAGGCACAGAAACCTTTGTGTTCAATAATATAGGTGTCCATACATGTTTTGATGTGGCAACTGCTCATGTTCAACAGTAAATTGCAATGATTTCTCACACTGTCTTAAATGACAGATATGCTGCATTCGTAGCTAAATTATACCTGGCTCATAACCACCTAATACAAACCAAATTTTTTCACTGGTAAAAATGGTGCTAAAATTGCTAATTCAAGTACTGAAGGCTAGGAAATGTCCCCAGGGTTTCCTGTTCAACCTTGGTTTAGCTCCAAGGCACCATTAAATACTGTTAATTTTTAATAGGCTACTAATATCCCAATTTTTTTTTCCCACTGACTACATTACTGGGGAGTCATTTTCCCATTGAAGCAGCAGCATTCTCGATTTCAGCTCATGTCAAGTGAATGTTGCAGACGATCCGCAAGACCAACGCACAGATTCATGCTAAAAGCATCACAATACCTCCCTCAGCCTAGAGATCCTTGATTTCTTGACCATTGTCCTCACATCAGACAAGTCCCCAGCACAAGAGGTTTGTCAGGAATATGCCACCACGTGCAGAACGTTTCAGCCTCATGCAGTCGATGGAGCAGTTGATAAAACAACCTATTCCCTGTTTCCATCATCGCCAATGCTGGGCGCGTGCTGCTGCTGAGATTCTCATGCATAATTTTGGTTTAACAGTCAATCTTGTTAATAGTTTTTATAGGGACAAAGTGAAGTGCCACTGTATTAGTCTGCCTGCATGAGAGCTCAACCTGAAAGCACAATGCTCCACTTTTTCCTGTGGAACATCTGTGGAGTATAATTATAATTAAGCACGTCTTGAATATTAATTGTTCTAATGTCACTGATGTAATGTCCTAGGATACACTGAATCAGTTCTCTTTCAAAGTACTGTTTCATTTAAGAGCTTTGCCAGATGTTCTAATCATTTCACTTAGATTTTTCCACCAGGAAAACAGTTGCTGAGACTTGTGAATCTTCTGCCTTTGCCAACTGTCAAGGAAATAATTTCATCCCCAAAGAGGAGGCAAAATCTCCAAGAATTTTTTTTTATTATTATTTTTTAAAGGAAAAAGAGAAGCGATGTTCCAGAAACATTTGTACTGCTGTTGGCGTAGAAAAGATTTTGCTGAGAACAACACAATTATTGCAATCTTGGCCAACAACGAGCCCTTTTACCCACTCAAGCTGTCACTTTAGGTTTTCATTTGCAACTTATTTTCCATCATATCATGCAGCAGAAATTCAATGCAGTTTGTTTCAGTGTTATAGAAATTAAAATTACCATTTTGGAGGATCATATCCTTAACCAATACCTCACTGTATTTTTGCTCTCTTGAGTGCTCCTATGCCCGAAAAGAGCATCTGGGGATCCAATCTCTCTCTAAACAACAACTTTTGTAATAGTGGGAACTCAACAATTGCTGAAGCTAAAATGTATTTTACAATTACTGATTCCGGTATTCCCAGAACACTGAATCTAAATTCACTTGCATTGCTTCACAGTTTAACTGCTTTAAACACATTATTTTAGCTTATTTGTAAAGAACAATAACAGAAAGGCCTTCTCATCAAGGCTCAACAGTGACAGTGAATGACTGAAACATCAAACCAGGCCTCAGTCAGAAGCCTATTTGCTTGACATATTTGTTCTGAAATAGTCCTTTCAAAGAAACTACTTCCAAAAAAAAAATGGCTGAATACCATAGTAATTAAGGATTTGATCTCAAAATGTGTCAAGTGCCTTTTTAAAAACAGTAAGTTTTTTATTACGTCTTTTTCTCGGCAAGAATACAGATTCCATGGAGTGGGTTGGAATGTTTAAAACCCACATGAGCTTAACGTGGACTTGACAGGTTTGTGAATCCTGGGTTGGACCGAGGTGACCTCCAGAGAGCCCTTCCAGCCCCGCCATCCCAGCCTCTGTGAAGGAGAGGTTCCCTCACAGCAGCACCGTGGCCTGGATGGCTCCCGTGGGGAACGTGGCAAAGCCAGGACACAGCCTGCACATGCTGGGCTTGGGCTGGGTGAGCTTTGGAGAAAGATTGTTTGAAGGTCATACATGGCTTAGAAGACTTTTGATTAGAAAAGCTATCAGTGGGCACGTTTTTTCATTTAACAATAGAATACTTAGCAGTGCTTGTCAAGTCTTAACAAACTCCAGGGTTCTCCTGCCAGCTGATGAAGAAAGAGGAAAATTAATTCCATTCCCTCTACTAATAGAACGTGTTTGCCAGCTAGTAACTCCAAACAAATGAGTGCATGAAAAAAACGATCAAGATTTACAGGGCTGATCTTTTTAAAGTAGGCTTGTGCTCTATAGCATTGCCATAATTTTCAAGCAGGTCTGACCTTGCAATTTTACAAGCTCTATTATCAAAATCTATTTTCCAGTGACTGATTTGCAGAAGTTCACAGAATTACCAGCAAGGCTGGACACCAAACCTGCAGATCCATGGCTTCAGTTCTCTGTAACTGCTCTCTCCCTTTGGGGGGCTCTGCAGCTGTCCTCACACCAGCAAACAGATGGGAACATTTTTTATCTCAACAAAGCAAGTGAGCCCATAGTGCACTTGCTTCCACAGAGAGCAAAGGTTCCCTTTAATGGGCTCACTGCATCCTCATTTCCATAATTAATTCTGTTAATCAGGAGGCTGAAGTTTAATCCTGCATCCTTTTTCTCGGTCTAAACCAAAGACTGATGGCTTCACATCTCATCAAGACTGTCACAGGTACTGCTGAGCGAGCCACAAGTTTCCACCAAAGGAACAGCTCTGCTTTCACTCAAAGCCTGACTCACAGGAAGGAACATAATTAAGGAATGAACATTAATCCTTCACCAACTCCCTTTTTTTAAATATCACCTTGCCATGAAATACATTAATCATCAAACTTTATCATTCTAGTCAACAACACTCACGATTTGAAATACACCCTGCTCTTCAGTTGAACATCAAAGTGAAAATATGAAGTAATTTCTAATTATAAGCAACCAGAAGAAGCAGCAAGACTATTTCTTGTTAAATATATTTAATATTAAAATATATTTTGCTTTTCAGAGGAATTCATATCCTCAGCTCCTTCTGTTCTCACACTCTAAACAAGTTCCTTTGAAAATGCTACTGTGTTTAGCTAAGGTCACTATGTATGAGTTCCTAGGGTGGCTGAAAAGCAGAGAGATTGAAAAAATTACAAACAGTTGCTCTAGAAATCCCCCTAAAAATATCTGGTTTTGTACTTAAATGGCTCGTAATTTTTCTTTCCCTATGAGGAATATATGCAAATTGCATTTTTTTTAAACATTTCACATAAATGTTAGATAACCATAAATAAAACTGTGCACATCCTGTTTTGTGTGACACTTTATTCTCAAACATTGGCAATGTGGTTTATTTTTTTAAATTCATGCATTATTAAGGCCTCCTGATATATACAGCATTTAAAGGGGTGCCACGGACAAGGCACCCCTCATAATGAAGAGCAAACACCTAAATGCACAGCAGAGCCACCAGAAATGCAACTCAACATGAATTAGCACACGGTTCTTTATGTGTATTACTGCATATTTTAACTCTGAAGCTATAGAGTTTTATAACTATAATTGTTTTATCCAAATTTCCCAAAGCATTTGTGCATTTTGTACCACAAAAGCTGATAAACGACCTCTATTTTCTAAATAGTACTATTGACCTACCTCTACTTACAAAAGCAATCTCTTATTTAATGTGATACCTCACAGGAGGCAGGCTCCACTGAGAAATGGAAAGGAATCTACCTTTGCAAGGCTGCCAGTAAAATATATTTGCTTTTGGACAGCGTAAGCTATAAACAAGATAATTTGTTCCTCATTACCGTTACCCCACTCAATACACTCTCTTGTGTTAATTATACCGACATGCCCTCTGTTGCATAGCTCTGTTTTTTCAGCTAAGAGTTAAAAGAAAATACGGCTAAAGCAGTAAGGCTGAGGAAAAACCAGCTAGGAAATGATCCTTGAGTATAGCTCAACATCATCAAATTCTTATTGATTTCAAATTGTCAGAGGTTGACAAACACCCAAAGTCTCTGTCTGTTGTCTTCTGATTTCATTACTTAATGTACCAGGCTGAGTGACACTTTTCTAATGTGCTTATTGCTGCCATCACTGTTGGACACAGAGCAAATACCTTCCAGAATTCTTTTTAATGGAGGCATAATGAAAATGGAAATGGTATGCGCTAATGAAGGTGCTTGTTTATTAGATTAAGGTACATTAATATACTTGAAATATATTCTCTTAAACAGCCTGTGCAGAAAAGTATATTTTAAATTTCTGTGTGATCTTGCAACTGCCATTCTCTTTCCTTCAACACTAGAAGTGGAATCTTTCTTAAGGAAGGCAAAAAGTGCCACCTAGTCCAGCCCTGGAGGATGTTCCACAAGCCGCTGGGTCACACTTCATCCATCACACCTCAGCGGTGACTGCATCAAATCCTGTGGGTCTGGTCCCCTGTTGATCTGCAAACCCTTCCAGGGACACCGCTGATGAATTAAGAGCCATAGAGTTTTGTCCACAACCGTTAACTGAACACACAGAGCAAACTTCATTGCATTTTCTATCACCGCCCACAGATCTCTCATTCTTGGTTCAATACTGCAGAGCTCACTTTTCCACCCAGGAATGAAGTTACCATCACTGGAGTATTCCAGTTACTTCATATAATGACTGTTTCAGCAAGCAGAAGTTTGTATTGTGATAACCAGCGGAAAGTTAAGCAAAACTTAAGTACTAAAGATAACAAATTTAAAATGCTGATGGGTTGGGCTGAATAAGCAACTTTGCGGCACACGGTAACAGTGTGATGCAAGCATGGGGTTTTCAGTTTCTGTTTATCAGACATCTATTTTTGCTGAGCACTTTCTCAGCATTGTTAATATTCATACCTCAATGTGAAAATTCGTAGGACTAAAACCATGCTGAATTTTTGCCCATTATTTTTCTAAACAGAAAGACATTCATAACAATTTCTTTCAGCTCACAAAAAAAAAAAAACCAACCAAAAAACCAAAAAAACCCAAAACCGACCAAACAAAAACCAACCAAAAAACCCCCAAAATGTGGTCTATAAATATATATTACTGATATTAAAATAGAATAACAAAGTAAAATATTCAGGATTTTTGTGCCTGTCTAGCAGTGAAGAGGACAAAAAAAAAATGGAATGATAATTTTTTTCCTCAATTATTACTTTTTTTTAATCTAGTATTTTCACCATGGTGAGAAACTTCTAGAAATTGTCTCATATTTAATGAACATGACTAAGCATATTTAATCTAATAGAGGGAAAATGCTTCATGAGAAAGTAAGCACAAATGAAGTTACAAATGACTCAATCAGAAGTCAAAAAACATAGACAAAGCCCTGGAATCCCAACATGCAGTCTGAGTCATGTAAGAAGAGAGACCTCATGATTCGATTTCAAAGAATTAATCTTAAATAAAAAGTGAGTTACCTCAGATGGTAGATTTGACAGCCCATGCTGTCATGTCTGACACTGCATTAATTACTGTAATCCAAAATGAAAAGGATATCATTCAATCTTCTCTTGCCTAAAAGACCCTGAGCTCTCATTAATTTCTTAGTAATGTCTACAAGTTATTGCTGTAGAAAATGATAACTGAGCTCCTTGCTCTTGGTTACAAAAAAACCCTCAAAAGCAAACAACCCAAACCAAGCCCGAAATTCCAACCAGTTATTTTTCTGTTTTTATTTTCCAAGGAGAGTTTCAAAACTTCCCCTGAAGTTTGCAGAACTTGCAAGTCAAGGGCAGAACAGCGTGCTGTCTTTCTCCAATGACATCCAGGCAGGAAACTCAGCCCTCTGCTTCTTGCCAAGAATTGAGAGGATTTGGCGTGTGAGAACCCTGCAGCGTGGGGTGAATTCAATCTGCACTCAGCTTTGTGAAATTGCTTGCACATCTTTCTGCTGCACAGAGATAGGGGTGCACGAGGAGTATTTAATCTGCATTCAAATTATGAAGTCCTGCACAATGGGGCTTTCTTTGAACGAGAAAAGGTTGAGAGCACTGGTGTCTGTACTCCAGGCAGCAACCAATTTTCTCCCCTCTGCCTCTCAAAAGATCAGCCCAAGCAGTACTGAAATCAGAGCAGTTCAAGGCCATTAACTCCTCTCAGGGAGCACTTTTCAAATGAATGTGGCCCTGCTACAGCCGAGTGGCAGTGGGCTTGGAGCAGTGGGTGATGGAGCCCCAAGGGTGTCACCAGCAGGGAGTACGAGCCAAGGAACTGACTCCAAATGCGCTCCAGAAAAGCTGCTGAAAGTAACTGCTCCATTTTGTATTTATTTTGCAGCACACCTCACAACAACTCTCCCTCAGAACATAAACCTGTTATGTGTAATCCTGTGCAAGTCACTTGAGTCCTGGATTATCCCTCAGGATCCTCCCACATGCTTCAATCCCTGGCCTGGGGACCACTAGAGGATTAAACTCAGTCTGAAATGGCCCTTGGATATACAAAATGCTACTTGAACACACAGGATTAGATCCTACATTTTTCTCATGGTTTAAATTGAGAGCACTGTTTTATTTTAGAATTTAAGTTTCAGAAAACAAGCTTTCAGTAAAATGGTTCCAGTTTTGACTGAACAAGGCAGTGATATTTGAGAATGAAAGGAGCAATCAGGATCTTCCAGCCTGAGTAGATGTGTAGCAATACACAGAGCAGGCTTCAGTCATGACTCCCAAACACAGCCTACAACTTGTATTTAACACACAATGTCAGGCACAGGATTGAATAGAATTATCCCCAGTAAAATAAAAATCTGTCCAATCCCTAACAATCAATTACAGTAATCCAACAAATATGCTCTTCCATAAATCTTACTTATAAAATTAACTTCAGCTTGCCCGTACGTAAGTCTGTGTAACTGGGACTGAAAGCACCCAGAGCAATAATCGATATGCAACGGTGCAAAGTTAGATGCAGGAAAGAAGTAGAGATATTTTCACCTATCATATGAAAAACATCCTGAAATATGCATAAAGTCCACACGAACCAGGGGGAAATACAGACAGAAATAATGAAATGTGAATAGATTCTGAAAGTGAAATATATCTAATGTACTCAAAGAACGAGAAAAGCAATCTGGATGGTGGGAGAAACTTGAAGAAAACCATCCTTCCAGCCTACAACTCCTGCCTCAGGAAAAGCTGCATTTGCTGAAAAATATACCAAAGGAGGAGCAGGATAAACTGTGCTTTGAGTGAACTTTTCTCCGCTCTAAGATCTTGGCTACTTTTTCCTTTCGTTGCTCCCTCCCACTTGTTCTGGAGCTGCTGTACTTTCGTGCTCCCCGCTGTCCTCTTTGTTCTGCTCCTCTCACTGTGGCTCCCCTGCACGTGACTCTCCCTAATCGCCAGGACACTGTCCATAAACGCCCGTTTTCTCCCAAAACAGGTTCATAAACTGTCTTAAGGAATGGCACACTGGGGGGTCCTAGAGGCACAGGCACTTTGAATCAAGGGAGCTGCCTGCAAGACAGAATTATTCTCCTCCCTTCCTTCTGCAATATAGCAGGACAGATAATTCACTTAGAGAAAACCAGAAGGACTGTGCACACAGGGTACTTTTAGGTGAACAGGCTGAGGTTAATCTGAGATAACAGCCTTTGTAAAGACCTCAGACATGAAGTCCTGATCCTGCTCTTGAGCACACAAGCAGCAGCAGCAGCAGCGCTCTGTGCTGAGCTAACCACTTGTATTAATGTCAATGGGGGCACAATTAGCGCTCTGCGGAATGCGCCTGGAAATGTCAACTTACATTTCTAGAAGGAAAACGGTTAAGCCATGAAGTCTGTACAGTCCAATACACAGAAACAGTGCGAGAAGTCCAGAAATTAGGAACAAGCGAGTGAATATTCATATATGCCATGTAAATTCCTTTAGAGATTCATACATCTATATTTAGATCCTTACATCGTCTTTAAAAACTGTTCCTATACAAGTCACAAGGGACCACCAAAGTTTAGGTCTGATCCGTATTTGCACAACATCCAAAGGCACAAGGGCAGTTTCCCAATTCTGTTCTTTCTGGGGATTCCAAGGAGGAAAACCCCACACCTTCAGTTTGTGCTCGGTTTTGAGGCTTGTCCATGGTGAATAAAATTGAATGTAAACATGAAAGCAAATTTAAATTGTAAGGGTGGCTGTCAGGACTTAACCCTTACTCTGGCAGTGATTTTGGGTTGGAAAGGCAGCATTTACATGACCTAGAGATAACTAAATCTGCTCCTTTACCCAGACTCAGCTAATACGGAAAACAGCCTCCATATGCTACAGCAGCCACAGAGCATACGAGGGTACTACAATACAAAAACGTTTTCTGTGTTTTCCTTTGAGAGAATTTTCCCCCTTATATATCTTGAGTTGTTCTTGTTATTCTTTATTTGACTTAACACGAAGACGCCTGGAAGCAGCAAAATATTTTCTCTTCCTTATTCTACTGTCAGCAGCATTACTTTGACCTTATCAGACAAATTTATGCTGAAAATTTTCTCAAGCAGTACTCTCTCGTGAGCTGCTATAATGGGCATCTTTATATTATCTGGTGTAATTTAGATATGTGAGGAATTTCTTAATTATTAATTTTGTCCTGTTTTAAAAGTATGTATTAAAAATTGAAAGAAATCCCTGGACACAGGCATCTGTGTTGCACTTTATAAATAATACCGATAAATAAATATTAATGCTTATATTTCATTTATATTTCAAGATTAAAGCTATGAAGCTTGAGATTCCCAATAATTACAGTTAAAATTGCCTAATGCTTCACACTAAAAATGTTATAGTAATTTTTCAGGTTGAAAGTGTGAGGAGCTGCTGCTTACAACACCATACCATAGCAAGAATGAAACAAAGGCACCTCCGATTTTGTGAATCAATGAAAAAAGGATCATGTAATGACATTTCCATCCTGTTAAAAGTGATCTTCTACTGGCAGCAGAGGTCCACAAAGCTGTCAGGTTAAATACCTTTATTAATGATTTCAACAGTATTTTTGTTATACAACAAAAGGAAAAAAAATATGAATGTGGACATAGAAGTGTTTAAAAAAGTTATACAGCTGCACAAATCCAACCAAGTTCCATTTGTAAGAATCTTAAGAGCTCTTCCTTACAACAGCATTAACAGAATTTAACTGATGTTCTATAATTCATTTGAGCCAACTTAGTCTTTTTGCAAAGTCCAGTGGAAACTTGGTGCAGTTAATCTCACATTTTCAGGTAGGCTGCATCTGGAAATAAAAACTTTATTGTCACACGAGAAAATCACCTGCAGTACAAAAGTGTCAGTCTATGGTTTGCACCTGTCCCCATGCAGCAAAGCACCTCAGTGCAGTCCTGTCTGAGCACAGAAATAATCCTCTTGTTTTCAAAAGGTCTGTTTAAAGTCTAAAGCGCTCCATGAAAAGGAGTCAAATGGAAAAAAGGTGTTCAAGGGGGCACCTGGCATTCTCTCCATCCCCTCCCCTCTGAGAGGTCTCTCAAGAGAGGCAGAAGCTCAGCTCAGGAAACACAGCCTCGGAGGAAGCACTTGAAACTCAGCAGTTTCCTGAGCACTCTGGCTTTGCCCTTTCCTGCCCTCTCAGCTCCATCTGCACATCCCAGGGCAGTGCCCAACATTGTGCAGCAGCTTCTCAAAGACTATGAGTGGACAATGACGCCAGGATTAGGGAAACACCACCACCACCACTCCTAGAAAAAAATTTAAAAAATAGAGAAAGTAGAAAAGAAATCTGCTGAAGAAACACGAATAGATTTTACTTTGAGCACCCTCAGCAGCCTCAAAGTTGCTCAGGCCATGCTCTCAGGAATTAGCCTGAAATAGCCAGCTCTGCTCCATGTGAAAATCTGTTCTTGCTCTTGCTTCTCCCTCTCCCAGATCCCCATGGCAGGCTGCTGTAAACACGGAGCACGAGCTCACCTTCCAGCTCGTGATTGGCACATCTTCATCCCACTCACATGCATGAGCCCAGGAGCAATTAGAACTCTGAAGTCAGCTCTCTAGGGCTTTTTCCAGTGTTTCAGCTCAGAATAAAACCGTATTTCTTTGGTGTGAATTTCAGAAAGACTGGTTGGGAACCTGTGCATGCCATGGGGAGTCCCCACTCCAGAGACAATTCTCTTCCGAGTATTTTTGCTTTGACTTCTTATTTCTTTTTTTGCTTTCCTCTTCTCTCATCCAACTGTTTGTCAGGATGACCTCTGAAGAGGTCCTCTAGGGATGTTACAAAGAGGAACCTGAAGGATAAAAGTCAAGCTTCCCAGTCCACAGAGTCTGTAGTTTGTTTCATATGGAAATCTGTGGCCGAAGAGCAGCGCTGTTGTGACCCCTGGAAGAGCGATAGGAGTGCAGGAGCTCACGAGATCTGAATTGCTCTGTGCAGCTGGGCCTCGCTGACATTGTTACCTATTTAGAAGGAGGGAGCCAGAACCGCTGGAGTAAAAACAACCTTTATGATGGATGTTTGACTTCACAAATAAAACCTCCTGAGTGAAGGAAAACTGCTTTGCTGTGTCTCAGCACAGATTTTGTCCCCTTGCTCTCTGGGTACTACTGGTGGAAAAGGACTTTGAGATTAAGGAGACGATAAAGTTTCTTTCTCACTTTGAAAGCTGGGGGAATAGGTTTCCGTGGCAAGGAAGCAATAGAGAGGCTTTGGAAAAAATAAAAAAATAAAATCCAGCCACATGGCATTTCTTGCAACTCCCTCAGCTGCTGTGGCATAGACTCACCCATCTGTTATCCGACAACACTTTCACTGCAGCTCCAAATTGTTCAGGGTGGAGATTATTCACATGTCAGCTGGGACTCGGCTTTAGTGTAGCCTGCTCAGCCATCCTGGCAAAACATTTGTCATGAAACATTTGGGAGATGAGTTTCTATGGCCTGTCAATTATGATAAAAGAATTGGAAAGGGACATGTTCCTCAAAACATTACTTCAAAGAGGGCTTTCTTTTTTAAGTTTTGTGGGCTTGGGGATAAAAAAAACCCAATAAAAAACAGTGGAAAATAAAAAAGTTACTTTACTTCTACAGCGCTTTTAAAAGTCCTGCATGAATTCTTCTGTCCCATGCTCTGAACATGGTGCTGAGGCAGGAATTCCAGGAGCTCTGCTGCAAAACGGGCCACAAAAAGCCCTCACCTGGCCCTCCCACCACTGCTGGGTCCTGCCCCACAACCAACAACCAATCCTTAAAATACACCATATTCAACTTGATCATTTCTGTCCTGGTAACTGAAGAAGACATATGAGTCCCACTAAAGATTTATTACTCTTATATGATCTTTTCTTTCACAAATATTAATCTTCCTAGTGTCCATTATTGATTTCCATAGAAAAGATGGAGAAATTAATCAGCTGCTTCAAATTATGCCCATAAGCAATGACTATGGGAATAAGAGTTATTTAAATTTTAATCAACAATCATGAAGAAAATATTTTAGCACGATAGCATCAAACTAAAATAAGCGGAATCTTGAGATATTCAAGAAAAAAAAAATCCTTCTTGAAATCAAGCCCTCCCATTTGATACACAGTGCTCACAGTATTCCCCACCTGTGTTTCTGCATCCCAATTAATATTTTGGGTTTGTCACTGGGCAAGCTGCCAGTGCATATAGCTCCCACTGCATGCTTGTGCTGCTCCTGTGTGAAAGTGACCTCAAATGACATTGAATTATTCTTTAGCCATAGTAGGAGATTTCAGAACAACCCATAGCAAACACTAGAAACAGCCATGAGAACACAGGTAAATGTTGGAGAGACCAAATTCTTGACAGATTGGGTAACATTTCACCTCTACTGTAAAACAACATTGCTTTTTCATAAATATATATTTTTACATTATACTCATGTATTAAATCTTTTACGTTTTTTCTCTCTAAGTAAAAATAAAACATGGTGACAAGTATTGTTTATTAGTCCTACCAGCTGGACTCAAATATGTTGCATATGTCAGCACGAATCTGTGGCTGGGGATGTGTTCAGCTGATATTTCACTCAAATAAACATTCCTGCTTGGGAAATACCTAAAAGAAGCCATTTGAAATATAACATTATTTTTCGTCAAGTTAATCCTAGACTGAAAAGCAAGAGACCATATCGTACAGCTGATTTCCCAGTCAGCTTGAAAAATCATGAAAAATCAGAAAAACGTTGTCCCTTGTGCAGTGTTTGAAGAGTGGTGCACTCTGGAGCTCCTCAGGCTCCCCCATCACTCCTCTTTGTCCCTGTGGTTCCACAGCACTGCCCTGGAGCTCGCTGCACGGGGCACAGCTGAGGACAGGGATGTGCTTTGCACTCTGGAGCCTCCTGCCTGCCCTTGGGGACCTGTGGGTAATGGGAGACAGCTTCAGCACTGCTGTGGGAGCAGAGAGGGGACACCAATCCCCTTCAGCACACCCAGATCACACGTGGGGCCAGCAGCACTTCGAACGTCAGACCTAAATGCTCCCCCAAAATGGAGCTGGGGCTGCTCAAGGTGCTGCAGCTGAACACAGTGGCCAAACAATCTCTAAGCCCCTTTGCAAGGCAATAGGAATCCCTGGAACAAACTCACAACCCTGCAGCAGCAAATGGCTTTTGATATTGGATGGCTGCAGGAGTGAGCACATTCCTGATCCAGGCCATTCCCCTGCAATAATTGGGATCCTGATGCCTGGGATCATGTCAGAGGGCCGCACGTGCTGCATTAACCAACAGCAACGCTCGGTGCTGTCCTATCATTGTCAAGGCTTCCTCACTTCGCAACAGCCTCGGATAAACTGCAAATCCAGTTTCACAGCTGAGCTGAGCAATCAATCATTCAGAAACGAGATTCAGAGCAGTCCTGGTGAACACACAGAAGGCAATTAGATGCCACTGTTTGTAAAATAATATTGGTGGGAATTCTTTTCCCTCATCTGATTTATTTCTGTCAATCTGCAGTTTAGATTCTGTGTCATGATTAACTCCTTTGTCCTGAGATGCCATATAAATGTAACACCGGCGTTATTAAATGCCTCTGAAAGCAATTCTGAACCTCACAATTGCTAAGGAAATTGATTAAAGACAGTCAGCTAGCACTGCTAATTTGCAACTGGTTATTTTTAACGACAGACTGATAAAATGAAATGCTAAACTTGAGAATAAAACTCACCGTATGTAATATGTTAACTTGTACAGAACGCATTTGCATAAACATTTGTTGGATAAAATGAGTCCTTGGGCAGTTCAGACTATTCAGGCTGGCTGGTTTGGAAGAGATGCTAGACAAAAATACGGTGACTACACTACCAAATTCCAATGTCAAAAGTATCCACCAAAAGTCATCATCTCTTTAACTTGTTGGCCAGATTTTACAGAATAAGCTTTTGGCTTGTGCTCTTCTTCAACACCAGTTACGAAACTCATCTGGGGGAGTTCAAAGAGTGAATAAATACGGTATTCAAGGACAGAAGAAGGGAGCAGATTTGGACACAAGAAATTCAAACAAGTATCAAGGTCCGTAGAAGTTTCCGAGTACTGAATGTATGGCATGCATTTGTGGTACTGTATGTATTGTGTGTGCTTGTGGTTTCCATGAGCACTCTTTCAGGAATACCAGGCTGATATCAAACAGAAAACTTTTATAAAAAGGGTTTGACTAAATAGTATATTGCCCTTTTCCTACAAAGAGAGAGACAGAAAAGTGTTTGAAGCAATCAAAAGATAAAAATCTGCATTGATTGCTCTCAGGAAAGCAGGGTAAAATTGAATGCTTACGTCCTTACAAACACATTGGAACGATTTCTAAAACCTTCAGAAATGTAAGATTGAGGCAGAGAGAAAAAGAAAAATCTTATTTGCAGGGAGAGTTTTGTATACTCATCCCATTGCAACCGCATTAAGTGAAAGTTTAAGTGATCATTTTTAAAAAAGTATTTAGAATATTACAGTACTACAGACATATTTAACACAAACACTGCAAATTAATCAGGTTTACTGACAATCGATGCATTAGAAGCATTTTCAGAGCCCTGAAAATGGATTATGTCATTCTGAAACCTCTATAAATTAATTTACCATAGTGAAACAAAGGTGAAATTCACTTTTATAGGAATTTAGGAGTTTCCCAAACAAGCACATTTGCCGGAGTTTTCAGTGTTTATATGGGGACGAAAGCACATCTCTTGAACACTGCTGTGAGAATGGGACACGCATTGACACATCTGCATTCAGCCCAGACTCAGGCTTTGAAAGGGATGTCTGAGCTGACAAAACACACGATTCAAGTGGTTTTTCTTTCCTGTTGCCAGACTTGACACCTGAATGCTTGATGAACTTCACACAAGGATCTATTCCCAGTTAGCAGGGTAGAGATGCCGGAGCCCTAAAATAAGAAGCAGTTTTGTGGTTTATGAGCTTTAGCACTGATCACAATTCTACAAAAAGTAGAGATCTAGTGGCTTAAAAATTGCAGCTTTCCAATAAAAAGTATGGAAATGCCCATATTGGATAGAGAGCAGAACATTTTATCTCAGCAAGTTCTTATCCTGTGACAAGAAAGAAATGGTATGAACCTCCTGAAATGAACATATTTACAGACAATCTTTTGCTGTTAATCCACGTTACTTCCATTGAAAGTGGTCCATTTTCAAAAATAATCTTCTAAAACATCTCAATTAAATAGGCTTTTCCATTGTATTTGTTTGCACACAGAAATACTTTCAACCATTGCACAACTGAGTTTGTCAGTATTGTGGGGTTTTGGGGTCATTATTGTTTTAGTTGTTTGCTGAGAACTTAAAAAAAAAAAAAATCCATGTCAAAAAATTATCAAATGACATCTAGTTCAGGTTAGTGTAAGACTAGATAACAGCTAAATTGCTGCCTGGATTACACTGTGCTGGACTCACACCACATTCTTTGTAATGTCTTCACTGTTGAAAGACAAAATGATTTTGAACACAAATCTAAAATAACTTAAGGTATAGGCATCTCCTGATTTAAGTGCTCTGTTAAATTGTAGTTAGGAAATAGTTTTCAGCTGCACTCCAACTATTACTAGTGATGCTTTTTAAAGATTGATAGCAGAGTTTTCTCCAGAATCCATCAACCTCATTAAGTGCCAGCAAAATCTGGGCTACAATTCAAGATTAGAATGTTTAATACACACAAAAAAAAAGTCAACATAAGCCAATATTCCAGTTCAGTATAACACTTCATTGCCTACCCAGGTACAGCTACGGTAAATTTAACTCTGTAGCCACAGGAAAAAGAAAAAACCACACCCCTGTGACTTAAATGTGATGAAACAAAGAAAATTAGTGTCTCTTTCCAAAGCATAACTAATGTACATTGTCATTTTTCCTCCTACGCTGTAAATCTTATGCTTATTAGTTTTATAGACATACACATGCACTTCAGCATTCAAATAATAAAAGAACTGCTCAGCTGTAGCAAGACAATAGGCAAGAACACCTAAGCGTAAATCCATCCAACCCTGAACACTCCACCTGAGAACCCAACCACTCTGAATTACCAGAATTGGTGCAGGGAAACATTTCATCTATTACAATAATTCATTCTTGCCCTCTCAGTGCAAGCCCTCACTTTTTTTTTGTCCCATTAATCATTCGGGATTAAGTTTTCAATTAGCAAATTTAAAATATTTTGCACTGTTATTTTTCACTAACTATAGGTATCATGGCAAAAATTATATAGGCCATACATACCTGGTTATAAGAAAACACAACATTATTCTGGTTAATGTCAAAGTAGGGGAACATCTGCTACTGTCTTTGAGCGCGTTCTTTTAACAGTAACACAAATCCATCATTCATGACTAGGATGGAGATCCTGTGGCCAGAGCAGCTCCGTGTTCAGCAGACCAAAACCAGCACTGATGCATTATTCTCTTTCCATTCAGGACCCTCACTTCGGCCTGTGCCATAAACCCCAAAACAAGTCTATTAAAGCACATTTCAGTGACCTTACAAACAAATACAAATTGGCACATTGAAAGACAAAGAGAGGTTTAGCTGGTTCTCAATGGTCACACTAAAGATTGGGAAAAATAGCTCGGCTTCTAGAAGTAAATTAAAAAGTGCTGTTAGTGCCCTGTACGTGGTCAGAGGCTGCTCTAAGAGAGGCTATGGAGCTGAAAAACATCAATGTCACTTTTCAATGTACCGGGAATTTGAAACATGTTTCTTCATAAGAAAATTGTGAGATCAACAACAGCATAAATGAAAAGAAAAATAAACTGGAATGAAAAGAAGAAAGGAGCACTGCACAGGTTCATTTACAAATTGAATGGGGCAAGATTTGTTAAGAACTCTTTAAAAATGTATAGATGTGTAATTAAGAAAACATGAAAGGTAGCAAAGATGCCAGATTTTCACTGGATATATGCAAAATGAGTACTGCTTCCCAGAAATACACCTTGGGGAAACGGCAAAGCCTTTCTCAGTCCCTGTGTACAATAGGAAAGGAGAATGAAAGGCATAAATTCACTTATAACCAAAAAAAAAAAACCAAAAAACCAAACCTAAAACCAAAAAACAAAACCAAAAAAAACAACCAACCAAACAAAAAAAACCCTGGCTCAGATTACTTTTTTTTCCACATTGGTTCTGTTTGTCTTTTTTTACTGTCACTGTATGACAGAGAACGCCTTTCCCCTTTGAATGAGAGGGGCAAGATCCACTCCCTTTGCCTTGGAGAACAAAAGCCAGTGTCCAGTTTCTTCAAAGGACATTTACCAGCACGAAATCACCATCAGGTTTTGAGCACCTTTTGAGATTCTTCTGATAATTGCCACTGGAACACCCCTGAAACCATGTTTGAACCTCGTTTGGGTTCCAAATATCCTCACACAGTCTTGCTGCCTCGCAGTAACCACTTCACAGTATGCAAATCCTTTTTTTTCTCTACCATGCTTCACCACAGCCATTCTTCTTAAGGTATATAATATTATATATAATCCTTATAATTCCTAAAAAATAGAATGTATTTTCTGCTTCAGATACGGGCTTTGTGAAAAATTTACCTGCGCTAATAAAACTACCACAAGAAACATTTCCATGGACTTCTGAGTCACAATGCATGAAAGTGTGACTCCAACTGACTTTTGTTTAGTTGGCAGAGAACAAACAAAACCACATGAAATACTCGCTAATCAGCATTTCTTTGGGGGGGAAAAAAAACCCCCTGACCACAGATCCCCTAAATACAGACAATTGTATTAATAAGGCAGCCATTCCAAGCAATCCACGGAAGCACTGAAGTTCACACACACACACGAGATTTGCAGCCCGTGCCAAATAGTTTGCTCCTGGCTATCCTCAGCCTTGTAACATTTTCACATTAATTTTGGGCAGCAGGAATTATCCCGCTTGGGGCATTTTAAACATGCTTGAAAATAAATAATTAATGCATTGGACACTATTAATTAGCAAAACTCAGAAACAGCTACTGTTACAGAGCCTGAAAAGTTTTTCTAAACTTGTCAGGCTGTTAATAATAAATAGGGTGGAAATGGCCAATTAACATACTTGAATAACAACCTTTATAAACAGTGGAAAATACCACTTTTTCTGTTCTTTTGATATGAGAAATAAAAACCAGCAACTCTGCTACTTTACTCCTGATACTTCACTAACGGAAATGTGTATTTACACTTCTAGGGGAACTGGAGCTGTGGAACCAAACACGATATCCAACCATGCTAATTTCTACCAGAGACTGGAAATACATGTATACACTCATTTTGTGTGACCATAAGTTTTGTTAAAAATAACATAAGGAGGTGAATATCTATGAAGATATTTATTCATTCCCGCAATTTTGGAAATCACAGATCTGTAGTGACACAGGTTACATTACAAAGCGTGACTTCTCTAAGGCATTAGTACCAAATAAAAACAACTTACTTCCCAGTCTCAACCTTCTCTAATAAAGACTTGCTTTTGTTGTAGTACTGGAAACAATGAAATAAAACCAGGATGCTGACTGGGAGTAGTCAGCATGGATTTACAAAGCGGAACGGCACCTCCTGAGTGCCACAGCCCTCTCCCACACGGAGAGGCGCTCAGTGGGTGACGGCAGAGCGGTGCTGATGGGTATCTTGACTTCAGCAAGGCGTCCGGTGCTGTCTGCCACGAAATCCTCGTGGACAGACTGACAGGGCAGGAACCAGAGGAGCAGACAGTGGAGCAGATTCAAAACTGGCTGAACTGCTGGGCTCACAGGTTTGTGATGACACATTCCAGCTGGAGGCCATGCTATTATATTAATGGAAAATAGCCCACAGTACTGGGATGTCAACAGGAAAATGGAGAGAGAAAGACGCGAAATCAGGCAGCAGCACTGTTCCTTTACTTTCCTTTCTCATAAAAGCTAATAGAGATGGTAAAAGAGAAAATTATACAAACTTGAGCGCTACAGCATTTGAGCCTTATCAATATTCACCTGGAGGTGACCAAGACACTGGCAGAGCTCACACACAGCCCTGGTACAGCATAAAGCACCCACTTGACAGTCAACAAAAACAGCAGTACCCTGAGCTACAATATTGTTGCACTACCAGTTCATTTATTCATGAACTGCAGAGGAAAATAAGCACGTGGAATGTATATAAATTTTCAGTTCAAAAGTTACTGCCATCAAGGGAGAGCCCTAAGTTATGCACTACCTTTATAAAAAAGTTTGTGGTTTGTTTCTTTTTCCCCAGGAATGCTGCGGTGCATCTAATGAGCACCCCCTTAGCCTCTCTCTTTCGGAACAAAGCTTCCCTTTGTTGCTTGGGGCTCACACTCAGCTGACATGTGCACCAGAAACAAAACTGGTCTAAAAGTTTGGAAATAAGTATGTTCGATTTACTGCCTCCTTTTT
>VZRN01000634.1:3055949-3101894 GCA_013397935.1 Dasyornis broadbenti | reverse complement strand
TTTTTTTTTTTTCCTTTTTCCAAATACCAGGAGTCCTTCTTTATCTGTGTCCTCATTGGCTGTTCTTGCCTACATTTGGCCATGCAATAAAACCGCTTTGCACAACAGAGGAATCCACTAAAGGACACAGATTTAAATTAAAATCAGATTTTTAGGCAATAATCAGATAATAAATTCTATCCCAGGAGGTAATGCAGCCCTGAGAGCATTTATGTTTCCTTTACACCATTGACAACCCTGGAAAAGTGTAAAATTCTCAACTGGCTTACGAAGAAACCGAATAACCTGGGGTTGACACGCAGCTGTCAGGAATAATGTAGAGTAAATCATATTCTTTACTTGAGCTGGACAATGAAAAAGTAGTATCAGTGAATGAGAAAGAAAAGATCCAATTTGCTGTTTCTCTATAAAATTCAGAACAACTAATTAATTAATTTTAAAATATACACGTTTTACCATTTTTCTTATTCTTTCATTTAGATTTTGAAATATTTTACTTATTAAAACAGGTCATTAAGCCAGTTCTTCGGGCTAAGAGAATCAAAATAAACTGCTAAGAAATGTCCCTTCTTTTTCCTTACATTAAAATTCTCTTTCCTTGTGGCTATCAAAGTGTTACCACGCTGCTTTGTTCTCCTCTGTCCACCTCTTGTGAAAACAAGCACCAAAAAAAAAAAAAAGGGAGGGGAGAGAGATGACAAAAACTTCTGGTGTAGCTGACATCTGATCTGAATCCTGATTACCACCTGCTGTATCGTTTAACTGGAAACAAGACCTAAAATCTCTCTGGAGAATATATGACTGTGATGTAGCTAACTGACATCTGGATGCTCCACATAAATAGAGCTGAAAGAACATTTCCCTGGCACTTACAGGCCCGGCTGATAAAGTAAGCCGTTTGAGCATTAAGGCTTCAGGTGGCTCATTACATCTCTATTGACAACTCAAATATTTTTTCCCTAAATCTCAAGCCAGCTCCTGCACAAACTGATTGCACTGTGCACAGTTGACTCCTGTGAGCAATTTGGGAGGGGAGGTCTTTGTCTCCCTGGGAAAAAGTACACAAAACACTGCACAGGTACAGGTAACCAAGGAGGCAGAAATGTTTCCTTGTAAAAACTGCATTTTGCAATAGGGATTCTACAGCTCGCGTTCTATTCCCTATTTTGCAATAAAAAATACCTCAAAATGGGTGTCTTTAAATACAGATTCATTTCATTTATACATGGGTGCAAAACCCGAGTAGCACAAACAGCAAATACAGAAGTGCATAGAAGCACTGGAACAACTTGTTTAAAGTCTAAAGTAACTGAGCTTTTTTTTTTTAATGTTACATGTCACCCATATCATCAACTATCAGGAACAGAATCAGATAAAAGGAATATTATTGAGCAGATCCTCTGCTCTTGACAAATAAACTCCCCTTGTTGAAGCAAATCAGCAGAGAAAATACAATGCATTTTTTTATTCAACATCATAAAGTCTTACTAGAAAAACAGAGGGGACGAATACTGAGGATAAAGTTTAGCTAGCGAAAAACTTAACAGCCTAAAGCATAGATTTATACCGAACACCTGTAAAATTAAAAACATGATGCACTGCTAAAATACAAAATTTTTTTGCCTATGAGAAAATCCCTTGGAGATAGAATTTTTGTGGTACAGCTGAGCTTTTCTTTCTGAAGAGATTTAAGGAGCTTTGGCACGAGTAGTCTCATTTTCTAAATATGTAAGATAAATAAAATAAATGGAATCTATCCTCTTAAAGACAAAAAACCCAAACAGATAAATGCATCTTATAGTCAGTAACTACAGAACCCACACTCCATCAAGCAGTTACCCAGATTTTATAGAATTAAAAGGTACATTCAGAAGCCTTAATACGATAATGCATTAATATAATGGAGCATTGTGTCTCAATATCACTGCAGGACAACTTCAAAAATGCAAAACAAAATTAAGTTGCAACATTACCCAATTCAATCTCATTTCTTAAATCCCATTTAGTCAAGTTTGCAAACTCTTTTCTGCCCACATCAGCTCTTTTGGGTGCCAGGGAGTAACAACATTGCTGTGACTGTGAGGAAAGGTGAAGCCACGTGCACAACTACAAAGCACAGACCTTTCGTGCCTTCTGCAGTAAATAACTGCTGCATGGAAGAAATCCTAACGGACTGGACATGAGTCAAAGTGTGCAATCCTCTAATTTCTCAAAAGTTTCCAGAATTTCCATCATCACAGGTTTCTTACATTAATATGATCAGTTCACTCCATAGAACTGTTCAGAAAATCATAAAAGCAGTAAATGAGCTCTATGAGGAGGCAAGAGCTGGGAATTCTCTACTTCGGGGAGAATATGGAGGGGTGCCTGGAAAATACAAGTCTTGATGTTTCTAATAGTGCAGAATACACGAGCTTCAAGTGGATTTTCCCAGGTCTGTTTAAAATTATAATGGGTCAATTTAGTTTACCCTGATGATTTCTTCAGTTACAAAGCTGCTTAAGAATTTCTTGGCTCTAAGCTGCAGCTCAGTGCTTTTTATGGTTATGGCTGATAACTGAAATTGACTGGGTTAAAACATGTTGGATTTGTCTCAGAAGTCAAAAAACCCAGGTTTTTTGCTATGATAGTCCAGAATAGTTCCACTAACATCTAGACCAGCTGAACCAAGGTGGCAGTAATGAAAACATCTCCAGGAGTAGCAGACACCCCAAGGACAGCAGGAGCTCTGAGGAACTCGCCGTAGAGCCTTGTAGTGAAACGGGGAGAACTAGTCCAGCACGATTACTTCTTTTTTAAACTCATTAGCAAATCATTCCAGTTCCTCCATTCAGTTCAGAGACACCTTGGCAGGGACTCCAGGACTGACACCTGGGGCAGGAGGTGGCAGGAGCGCTGCTGGCAGCGGCTCTCGGCGTTTGCCAAAGACCAGCTTGCGGCGGAGCCCCTGAGACACCTGAGGAGATGGAAGGGCCTGCTCAGGTCAGAAAGGGCAAATCCCGCTGCTCCCAGATTCTCCTGGACCGGCCACATGCTCATCCGATCTCTCAAGAAAGCAGTTCAGCTTTTTGCCAGAAAAGTAACAATTCAGAAGGGACAAAGAAAGGTGACAAGTATTGGAGCTGACACAGGAGAAGGTGGGGAAGTGCCTGGACTGCAGGATGAGGGAGAGGAAGCCCAGTAGGAAATAGCAAGCTGTTGGATGAACTTAGGTGTCATGAAACTTCACGCTTCAAGACCTGGGTTAAAATTGCTATTTGAACAATTCATTATTTCAGGCACACGAGCGCTCCCAGGGAAATGAAACAAAAGCAGTGAACTTCATTTAAATACAGGCTGGGAACAACTGCCAAGAGGAGCAAGGTCAGCATCAATTCCCTTGATCATATCCCTCAGTGCTGTAAAGTACATGCTGCTTTTATCTTTTAACAGTTGAACTGATTAATATGACTAGCTGAAATTGCCAGCCTCCACGGGATGAAGAGGAACAGATATATGTGAACATGTGTTGAAAATTAAAAGGTGGTAAGAAACGAGCAGGCCATTCCCCCAAAGTCTGCAGAAAGCACAACTTCTAGCAGCCAAATTCTGATTTGTGGTTCCCAGCCTCATTTCAGAGTTGCCAACACTGTGCCAGACATGAAGACAACCTCGCTGGCACTGGCGTGCCGTGTTTTCAGCAATGCTTTAGGGCTGATGAAAGATGAGATAGAAGAGATTCCATCCTCAGTCACAACATCACACCACCACCACCACGCTCGAAACAACCAGAGAAAGGAGAGAGCTCATGGCTGGCGCTCCGAGATAACTCAACCATTGGCTTCTCCTCTTCCAAACTTTCACAGTATAACCCAAACCACCTCGGTTTAATACTGGTTCTTGTCAAGAATACTGCTGAGATCTCAGAACTTTTTGTAAAATAGATTTACTGAGAAGCTGGGAACAAATCCATTTAGATGAATTGCAAAATGAGGGCTTAGCATTCAGTGACACAAAATGACAGGCACATGCTGAAATGAATTAACCCCACTGGCTTGGATGTAATACCCGGTGTCTTTAAATGTATCATTCCTCCATTTCTGAAACTATTTAAAAAGAAAAACTCCTAAAATGTCATGAAAGTAAAGGAAGGGGCTGAAGGTAGAATTGAGCTCCTCATTCTGGTTTTGATTTCTTAGTGATCTTAGCAAATCACTAACTCATTCTTCACTTTCTGCCTCATAAAATTGAGGAAAAAACTTGATATATACCTGACACTTTTAATATGAAAAGCACTTTAGAGAAGCTTTTTGACACAGGATGAAAGATGGTACTTTGCCATACAGAATAGCTGTATTACCTGACATGCTCATTATACACTGTCAGAGCGCAACAACTTTCAGAATATTTTCCTCTTATTATTCCTCGCTCTTTGACTGTGTTCAGTAATTACAGATGGAATTCTGCAGATTGCTTTAGTGACTTAGGAGAGTAATTCCCTCAGAAATCCAGATAAACCTGCTCCTCAATTGTTCAGAAATGTTTTCAAGAGTCTTGCGGGTATTTGGGTAAAGGTTTTTGTAATGCAACCTTCTCAGTCCACAGAGTTGTGGATAAAGGAACTATTCTCGTTTAAAAATCTCTGTCATTTCTTAACGTTATAAATAGAAAATAACCCAAACTAATTATATTTCCTGTCGGGTGTCACTAAACACTGCACACACCTACACAAGCAGCATTCCCAGCACAAACACAATTATTTGTTTTTTCTGTGCTTGTGTTCTAGATCACAGCTCGGAGTCAGTTTTGCTTCTCGTCCCCTTTTGCCCGTGCTGCGTGGGCTGCACAGGGGCACGAGGACAAGATGACCACCTTGTGAGCAGTCTGTGATCATCTCTGCAGCACACATTAGCCCGTGTCCCCTGGCTGTGCTTACGCCCCGGGAATTGCTCTAGCAAATCAGAATGATTTCTGGCACACTTCAGACTCACTCTCCTTCAGCAGAAATTGGCCTGCCTATTTTAGAAACAATCAGAAAGCACCAACTACACATTTATTTGACTACCTGACCTGCCCTTCAAAACAGTCATTACCATGCAGAATAATGACATTCCACAGAGGAAAGTGCCGTTCTCAAAGGCAGGGAGTGCTTTTGGGAATCATTTCAGCAGCCAAACAATGCTGTTCAGCCAATGAGCTGACATCACTTCTAAAAACGCTGCTCTGTCAGTCAGTGAAACGACGCCCAGACACCCCAGACAAGGGGGCTGTGTGTGCCTGGGGGTGGCAGCCAGCCCAGACTGCGATCCCACCGCCCATCTGCTTCTTCCACGCTGCCAAAGCAAAGGACCTTTATTAAAAACAGGACTGGAGTTACGCAATTTGCCAGCCTCTGCCCCCTTCCCGCTCCTGGTTCTCACATAGTGCCTTACTCATGTCTAGAGCGATGGGAAAAAACCTGCTTCTGTCCCATTGGCTTTCACAGGAGGTTTAGCCAAAATACACAAATTGCTGCTGAACATTCTTAGAAAATTCATGGTTCTGTGTCTTTCTGTTTCTTCAACTCCTCATGCCAGTACAGTTTCTGATTTTCTTCAGAATGCGCAGAACACCAAGGTCAAGTGCTTGTATTTTTTTTTCCATGCCTGCAAAAAATACTTAAAGATTATCAAAACAAACTGAAAACCAAAAAGAGAAAGTTTTCTGAAGACTGCAGAAATGCACAGTAAAGCTTGATATGTAGTCAAAATAGAAAAAAATGACAGTGGAAATATTGACTTTTTAAAATCTATTTGACTGTGCTACAGAATACACAGTGTTGAATTAAGACCAGTGTCTGTTATATTATGGTAAGAGTTCATCTTGTCTCAAAATTTCCATTGGTTAATAATTTAGCCTTAAGGTTCTGTAGGAAAAAAAGAAAAATTGTTTAATTTAGGAAGTAAGAGTAACTCCCTGTTATAAACAACATGCACTCTGGGGCCGAGATAATTTTACTGTGCACTTGTTATTTAAATGACTGCAGTGTCTCCATATGGCTATATGGATGTGAGATATACGTTATACGCTCAAGGGGCATTGAAGGATTTAAAGTACATATGTTAACAAATAATGCTGAGTTGGCAGCCAGCATCGCTGTCTCCACTACAGCAAACAGTAACCTGCTCTGTTTTTTCATTTGTTATTTTTCTTAGGAGTATTTCTAAGAGCTAAAAAGCACGTGGGGATTTCAGAGAGACTTTGCTGCATAATCAAGTCATTTCAAGAATTACACTGCTGGAAGCATCCTATGGCTTGCAGTCACTTCTGGAATGGTAAATCATACTTTTGTCTGTGCTCTTCAGAGCAAAACCAAGTTCCATATATAACTATAAATATTGGTTAAATCTAGAATTCCCAGACAATCTTCTTAGTATTAACACTTCTCATTTATTATGATACTATGTTAATTCATGCCAGATGGAGACTATTCAAATGTTCATGACTTGTACTTGTCACGAACATATGTTCCTGGAATAATGGAGTGGTTTCGTAGCAAACAACATCCCATATTTAAAGACCTATGATGAGGCTCATAAAAGAAAAAAAAAAAACAACCCCAAAGATAAACGGAGAAAGGCACAGCTGGAAAACAAAACAACAAAAAAAATCAGGTTCTTCACCACCAAGAGGATTACAGAGGGCAATGCATTCTCTGCACGCTCCTGACTCTGCACTGGGCACAGAATTTAACATATTCCAACCAAACATCTGAAAAGGAACACTTTGTATTTGCTGACTTCCCCACATCACAGCAATTCTTGTATATTCAAGACAAGTACTCCCAGCACAGGGGAAAGCAAGATAAAAATCAGATCGTCAAAATCCTGCATTTCATTTCAAAGGCTACCTTGTAGAAATGCACAGGGTGAGGGGTCAAGGACGTGTTTGGGATGTGACAATGAGAGTGCCTGAATGGAGGTGGAATTTGGGTCTTGTTGCTCTAAACCCAAGGAAGGCATGGCCAGGGCTAATAAAGGCTTGCTCTCCCAGTGCTGTCATTGATGAAGCTATCAGAAACAGGTAGAAGAAAGCATCTGTTATTTATTTCTTATTCTGCTTGACTGGAAAAACAGATTTCTCAGCTTGTTGCCATAATGTCCTTGCATTATGAGCAGAACTCGTCTTCCCTACCTATGTGCCTCATTCCCACTGGCAGAGTTAACTTCTACCTGCTTCCTTTCCAACACAATGAAATTATTGGTTTTGGGTTTTGCCCTAAATTACAAAACAACTCCAACAAACTTTGTTGCAGATAGGCTGGTTTCTGATTGCAAAAATATGCTCTGACTAGTTAAAAGCTCTTTTCCCCCTTTGAAATAAAGAATTACTATTGCTAGTGCAATGAAAGGTTACAGAACACCTTACAATTGTCACAAGTGAATTGAACAGATTGAACTGCATGTCACACCAAGAGTTTTAAGCTTTAAATTTCAGATGTGCAGAGATGTGAAAAATCACAGACGCAATTTTTCTCCTTGCAGTAACTGAGTTAGATCATCTCCAATAAACACATCAGAAGGAAATGTCAGTTCAAAACACCAAACCATGTCTATACACCAAACTTCCAAAGGCACTGCCAGAGACAGATTGCAGGAGAGGAAATTACCCTTGTGGGTAATTCTGCCAGAGCACAGCTGGCCCTCAGCCCTGGATGGTGCCGTGCCCCACGCCCATCACACTCCCAGGCTGTGCAGGACAGCCAGGCGCTGGTCAGGAGCTTGTAGAAAGCTGGTCTGTGAGCAGCCAGCTGCGTTCAGGGTATGTGCACTCACACTGATAAAATTCAGCAAGAAAAACCTGATTTGCTTCAACTTTTCGCTGCTGGGGAAGGGGAGAATATGGAAAGATGAAGTGTTTCTGTTTCAGAGGCTCCACAAATTCATTTGACTGATTGAACCCGTTTGTAGCCCAGTAATAGGCACCAGCTTTTAGGCAACTCAGGGTCACGATACCATCCGTTCTGGAAGGGCAGACGGGAGAAAGAAGGAGACAGGAAATAAGGACTTAGGTTTTGAATTATCATGACAGAACGAGCTCCTGCAGGACTGAAAAGACCCTTATAATATTTATCGAGTTCTGCCAGCAGTAATGGCAGCACGTTCCCCCCTCTGTGCTGACTCAATGGGCACAGAAAATGAAAACCTGTTGGGTGAGATAATAAAATGTGCATGTGTTCTGCCTGATAGCAGTAGCCCTGGTGATAATCCTATGAATTCCCAAAATATGCTCCAGCATGATTCAGAGGACAAGCATTACATCCTGAACAGAAGAAGGGGAAAACAAGAGGTGCCAGTGGCAATGACCAAAACCTCCAGCCTAACAAACAGATAAAAAAACCATCTACACAACGGTTTCTTTCAGAGAAAAAAAAGAAGCTAAAAAAAATTTAGAAGTAAATGCTCAAGAAGCAAGAATTCAGCCTTCAGTCAAATATAATCTAAAAGTCCCCATCACTCAATAAAACATGTATGAGCTTTAATTAGTCTTTGTCATGTGTGCTTTGTTTACAAACCCTGAGAAATAGTCTCCAAACCATGTACCGTCCTATGGCTGAGACAGATTAAATATGCTCTTGAATGTAAAGCGTAATACTGTTAAACACCCTAAATATTTCCTTTTTCCTACGTTATAAGACCTGCTGTGGAGAAAAGAATCAAGAGAGGCAATAATTTTTCTTCCCATTTGCATTTATCCATTACTTCAGCAAATGGCAGCTTCCAGCCTCCTGAAAGAGCAGGGAAAAGAAGGAAAAGTTGAAAATATTTGGCAAAGTCTTTAGAAGTGGGGAGCTAAGGCTACTTCCACTTCTAATATGTTATGTGTATTCATATAAAGCCATATATGTATATATATATATATGCACATATATAAAAATATAAGCAGCTTTTTACATGGATAGTGCTACTTATTTTGTTATGAAACAGGAATATTTTGAAAATACTAAAAAGCTACCGTTAGCAAACGAGCAGAAAAAGAAATGTATTCTTCTTGTCCTTTTTTAAAAAATGATTTGTTCAATCGCTTTTTACTACAGATCATTTAACTTGCTCTCTCCTTCAGTGGCAGAAGACAAATCAAAAACTGTCAGGTATTTTAAACTGTGATCTGCACTACACTTGAAGTTTGAACTGCAGCTCAAAATCATTGGACTCAGACCTACAATTGTTGCTATTCCTAGACATGTCACAAAATTCAGCTCTGCTAGTGGAGGTATACGGCTTCTGCCTAATTCAAAAATAGGACAAAGCCGTGTTCAAGGCAAAGAAGCCCTACAAAGCTTGTGAACAATCCCAAAAGCAACGCATTCTTTTCTCCTCAGCTCCCAGCAGAGCAGCTGGGACCATTCATCCAAGCCTATTTCCCATGCAAATGCTTGTTCCACCTGTGCAGCTCTCAAATGCTTTCCCCAATGTGTTCTCTGACCTTTCTCTGCTTCCTCTTCCCAGTCTGATTCCCAGATTCACCCTGAAGCTGTTTGTTACACTTGCTGCTTCCCTTTCCCCAGAATGGATCTCACATCTTCCCAGTAAAATTCACTTTCCCCTTCCCATTCTGCAGCCACGCTGAGCACCTTGCTGAGGTGTCACCCTGCTAATCAGCCCAGCTGAAGGACTGACTCTCGCCTCAGATGTGACTTTTCTGTCTTTTCCTGTCTCTGCAATCAGTTTTCTAGCTACTGCTGGAGGAGCAGGAACTCTCAGTAGCAGGAGATCCTGGCCATGCCCCGTAAGGGATGTTCTGAAGCATCTGACACATGCAAGGAAGAAACTTGCAAATCAATGCTTCTTGAAGGACTTATTCCTTGTGACCCTTCGGAAAGATTCTGCGTGACTTTTCCTGTCACCGCTGAACATCGAGATTGCACCAAAGGAAAAATATTCCAAAGGACAAACCCATCAGAAGTCGAAATTCTTTATAGATTGCAATAAACCAAACCTATACTCCAAGTCTCAAACAGTACATCTTCCGTCTTCCATTCAGTGAATAAATCAGTGTTACTAAGCGCAGCGAAAAGGTGAAAAAGGACTCTCTGCACTTTATTTGAAATATACTGCCCATACCCCATTTTATATTCCTTTTGTTATTCAGTGAGCAGTGTCTTACTGCACCACTTGCCTAGATTAAGAATGTTTCAATCTACATACTTATCATTTAAACCCACGATTCCCCCGAAGGGAACACAATGGGAGAACATGATGTTAATTAGCCTTATGGCATTATATCCCAATTCTGCGCTCACTACACCACAGTTGTTGCATTCCCAATGCCTATCCCTTCAACCTCTTCTGAAAAGGATCTGCACTCAGTCAACTTAGAGCATATTACTTTCCCATAAGGGAAAAAGACTCATGTAAAATGTACCGGCCTGAAGTGAACACCACTAAAACATTAATGCTCTGTTCTTTAAATAGGCTTCCCTTTTATGTTCACTTTATCCCAGTGTCATGTGAAACTGCTTGACATGTTTTGTTTGGCTGCTGTTTCAAAGAGTGCAAATTTTACTCAGTCCAACTTCCAGGCCCCTGCAGCCCATTCATCCAATTAAAGGACTGTGGAATGAAAACAGAAAAAAATGCTTTGTGGAGCTTCAGAAATATTGTCCCTCAGGAAGGCTGCCTGCAAAAAGCGAACAAATCCATTGTGCAAACTGGTGCATTGCAATAGAATAAAATTGCTCCTCAAAGTCTCTTTATCCAACATGGATTACTGACTCCTGATAGCTGTAGGTTAGTTGAAGGTAGAGTCTATCGGAGTCAGGAAAGCTCTTATTACCTTTTATTATAACACATCCTCCCCCCATAATCTATAAAAAAGCCTCTAGGAGCCCATTCACTTCTACACCTCTTCGCCGCCTTTCAGTTTCAATAATGCTGAGTACAATTCAGGACTCTTTGCAGCCCACTGTAGTTTTCATATGCGTTCACAGGCTAAATATTCCTAAAATGCCCTTGGGAAAGACAGGCTGCCATTTATTATTTCACTTTTCTGGGAGCTGCAGCCCTTGAAGCTCCCTGGGAATATTGTTTCAGGCAGTTCTGCTAAAACCTACAACCTTACCTCTTGACCACACTAAGTGAAATTAATTATCATGCAAAGTTCCTTGTGATACCCTTTCATATGTATTAGTAATATAAATAAATAGCAGGGGAAAACATTTGAAGTGGGGCTGACAAACAAATGCTAAAGACCAAGATTTTATGATTACGGAGCCAAGATTTGAGGAAGGTCACAGCAATAACTGCAAGGACTAATTATGCACTGCTTCATGCTGATTGAAAACTCAGGAATGCTGCTTGATTGTCCATATTTTAGACATGCACACACACACTCTTCCAAGAGAGATAGCTGCACAAACTCCTCCACCTTTTTGTTAAGAAAGAACAGAAAAACACAAAAAATGAGCTACCACTCCTATATCCCACCCTTCACCATATTCAGAGTTTTGGTAACCCTGAAATTAATTAATTCCTTTTCCTCTAGAACCAGGAGATGCCCCCTTTCACCCTGCCCACAAATTAAAGCAGAGGTCACTCAAAAAATGAATTCACGTTTAGACTGGTTTGAGTGAACCCCAGATTTCCAAGGAATTTGATATAAACCTGAAGAATTTGGCAGGTGAATCAAACATAGAAATTGTTTGTTACCACCCACTGTGCGATACCTGCATTTCTTGGATAATACTGGGAGAGTTGGTTTGGATGTTGCTTTTCCACTGGGGTTTGCAAGTGTTTCTGAAAAATGCATTCACATCACTTTTCGTCTCTTTTTCCTGTGTTCTCAAACGAGATTGATGTCTCACCATACTTCAGTGCTGTAACTTGAAATCTGGGAGAGTGAATTTGCCAAAACAAGATGTATTCTGGTATGAAAAGAACCACTCACTTCCTGCGGGCTGTAAATTTGTTAATTATCAGCAAAAATGATGATCAAAATCCTGGACTTCTCCTTTGTGAGTAACAAACAAGATTCTTGGCAGAACTTATTGCAAAGCTAATGTGAGAGGAAGGAAACCCCAGTGGTCCTGTCTGCATTCCTCACAAATTTGTTCGTGGAGCTGTCACATACTGGCAAGGAAAGCCTTTTTTTTGTTCCAGTATATTACTACAAGTTTTAACCTTGCATTCAAGAACTTCTTGTAGCTCCTTAAAGACCATTTTTTCCCTTTTTTCTTTAATACGTAAAAGGAAAATGTAGCATTGAGAATATATTTCCTTTTTTCCCATACAGTATATCATGGCCGTTTCAATATCAGACAATGGTTTTCAATTAATTTTCCAATTGGCAATTACTAACCCAAAAGCATTTATTAAGGGAAAGATTAAGCTAAGAACTAGCTTAATTGAATTCTTACTATTACAAAGTTGCTTGCTGTTGAAATCTGTCATTATTTTCTATTAAAAGAAGGAAGGTAATTTTCTTACCAGCGAATCATAATTATTGATTTTATACACATGTCTAGGTTGATATATTTCACAATTTAATTTAAATATACACTAAAACCTATGGATTCTTTCCCTGGAATTTGTCTTGACAGCTTATAAAAATTATTGAAAAAATTCTGAAGTGAATCTTACATCCTTATTTTCTCTATCCTGGTACAATATGAATAATCAATCACTTGAAATTATTTTGCTAATTTCTGAATTCTAAATAACCTTATAAAATCTATGAAAGAATACATATACATACATATAAATATTTGATTTATAGCATTTGTCTTCTCTGTTCAATTGATGAAGTCCCTGTTTGTCCATGCATCACTAACAAGCAATATAAACTTAGAATATCAGTACCTAACAAAGGGAGTTTGAATAAATTAAGTTTAAGTTCTCATAAATAAATATCAACTGTTTAAATTGATATTTCAAGTAACTCAAAATACATGCGGTCAGGTGAGAATCTAAGTTTAAAAAATATACTTTAGCTCCTTTTCTTATTTCGAGCTCACATTCTTGCTGCCTTTAGGGTGATACAGATATTTTCCTGGGGATAGGATGAAAAACGTTGTCCAGAACCAGCTGTTAAATCTATAAGAATTAAATCTTATCCTGAACTCCTAGAAAAATGATTTGCCAGTCTTACAATTAAATTAATGACCTGAACAATTTAGTCTATTAGCATATGGAATCCTCAAAGCAGGAGCTTTTATTGTCTTCAACCAGACCTGTAGGACAAGAACACTTTCTAAAGAAAGCACGGCTATAAATATAGACTTGGGATGTCAGCTACCAAGTGGCATTATCAAATAATGACCTTTTCCATCTGGGAAGACCTTCCGACCTCTCAGACTTTGGGGCTGCGTGCTGAGTAGCTGGGGTCTGCAGAGCTGACAGTGAGGCAGGAACAAGATGATCTCCTTAATCATATTCAAACCAGCAGGATCACCTCCAGCACCTCACAGCAAGCGCTGCAGCAGAGCAAATTCAGTCAAGACTAAAGGGGGGGATCTCTACTCTTACTTTGCCTCACAGTTTGAGCTTACGCTGGACATCGACATTTTTGACAGCCCCCTCGCTCAGGTTCAGCGCAAGTTGGGAATGAGGCGCCTGGAGCATCAGCTGGGGAAACTTTTCTGCACCAAGTGGAAAAGAAGTGCCATGAAATGACTGCAGTCCCAGGAGCCATAAGGACACAACTGGCCTGGCCCATTCCTCTGAAACCAACCCAGTCCATCTGACAGTCTTGTTCATGTCCTCAGCTCTCACTCCTGCCTGTCCTGCCCTCAGTGCAGCACCACAACAGGGATTCATGCAGTAGAGAAAACAAAGAATCACTCCCATGTTGCCTGGAGTTCGCTGTGGATGGGAGCAAAAACTTGTGTGAGATGAGCTGAGCTCTCAGTAAATTCTCTCTTGTGCAAGTTCCACAGCTGGGGCAGAAATGTGGCAACATCCCAGAGCCCAGTGCTGCTGCTGGTCTGCAGTGCTGCCTGCAGAGGGAACACCACCTTGACTGCTCGAGTACATTTTTACTCAGTGAGCAACCAGGGCGGTTTATGCATTATTTTCAAATCAGTATAGCTAGACTAAATTAGTTTAGAGATAATGAATAATGTAGAAGTGTGAACTTCTAAATTATTACCAGAATTACGGTTGTTTCACACTTATTTCTCAGTAACATTTTGCAAGAAGCACATGGGACATGTGTCAGTCCCTTTTCTTCGACGTTATGTCTGTCTTCAACTTCCATTTGTAGCCCGTAACTCTCTGCAAACAGTGGAGCTGGGAACATAACAAAGAAACAGAATCATGTGCAAAAAGTCTTAAAACTGTTTAAAAACACAAACTTATATATGATAGATAACTTTAATGTAGATAAATATTTATAGATGAAAGTGATGTAAAATGTAATTTTCTTACCATAAATTTATAATCTGATAGAAGAGAAAAATCAGCCTCTATGTTTTTAAGAACTTCAAGATCCTTTTGCTAAAAATGGCTTTTATGTTTTTCTCTTCTTTATGAAAACAGGTCTTGGAAATTTGGACTGTAATATCATAGCCATTAAATGGCAGTGATTTAAAAGCCCCTGTGTATTCTTATCACCTATCTTTCCTCTCTTTCAGCTTAATCCTGATTAGGGTTTCCCTTAGGGTTCAGCACAGCTGACTTGTTCTATTTCTCAGTCCACTGAGGAGATTCTGCTGCCCACGAGCCCCTTTTCTCTCTCTGAATATGCTGTGAGACCTCTCCTGGCATCTCACTCTGTTTTTCTATTCTGAAAGGGCTTGTCAGGCTACAAGATGTCATGCACCAAGTCATTAAATTCCCTTTTTTTGTGCCTCCAGCTTGGAAGAAGGTTTATGCAGCAACAACAGTCTGTTTCTCTTTGCATTGTTTTTTCCTATTTATTTGTGTTGTGTTTCTGCCACAGTGACTTAATTTGTGCAACTGACAGTATTGTCTCACCCACCTTCCTGCTGCCAGCAGGAAAGGAATTAGTGCCTGGCACTGATGGCTGCTGGTGAGTTTGTAAGGCTAAACTCTGGTTTTATTTAACTCAATTTTATTCTTTCTGTTCGGTCCTCTAGGATTGGCATTAATGCCCCAGAGGCAAATGAAATGCAGTGTTCCAAAACTACTTATTTGCTATGTGATTTATTTGCTACATAAATGTTTTTCGTTCTCCTGCACCTCTCAGCAAGAGCCCATAGCTGGGGTTTTTTTGAGAGACAATCAAACATTATGTACTACATAGCATCAAAAATCTCTTTTTCAATTGAATAGAAGAGGAAAGAGCGTGTGAAGGGAGGGGGGGAGGAGGATTTCACACTCTGCAACCTCCTCAGCCCACTCTGAGAGCTCACCTGGCACTGAAGGGACGGAAGTCTCCATCTCAGTGGGCAGCTCAGCTGGCTGCCCTCTGCCATGGCCGGGGTGATTACTCTCCCCATCAGTTCCTAGGTTATTTCTGAGTAAAAGTTTCTCCGTTTACAACCACTGCTTTTTGAACAAATAATTCCAAATTCAGTGTGGGACACAGAGAGAAAAGCTGCTAACTGTCTTGCTGGTAAAGACTCTCAAGATGGGTCTTGGGAGATCCAGATTAGAAGCTCTAAAACAAATATTAGCAGAACAAGGATTAATTGAGAGCAGTAATTTATCCTGATCACGGGAGCTGGAAGGGACCCACAAGGATCAAGTCCCACTCTGAAGTGAATGGTCCATACAGGATCAAGCCCACAAACCCTGGCATTATTAGCCCCAGGCTCTAAATAGCTGAGCTACTCCGGCAACTGGAACGTGAGACACTTCTCATCTAATTTATATCAGAGAGTTTGGGGTTGGGCTAGTCAAAACCTCCCATAAAAAGCTGCAAAATAATCCAAAGAGCTTTATCCTTTTCCCTCTAGTGTAGGACGCGATAAGATAAACCAGACAGTACACATGAAGCGAGATAATAACAAACAAAACCAGGTGACTTTGACCTTCTCCCTTCTCTTATTACTCCTTTTACCCAATTCCCTTTCTCTTGGACCGCGATACTGCCATACTTAACAGAGATGTGCTTTGCAAGCCCTTTCCAGCCAGTGTGTGCCCATCTCACTGGTGTTGTGCCGGCTCTGAGGTTCCCACTTTGGCAGAGCAGAGCCCAGCCCCCCGTGCCGAGTCCCCAGACCCGCCTGGGGTCCCTGGCAACGCCACAGGCGGCACAGCAGGGAGGGCAAGGGCTGCTGCTCCGTTTTCAGCCAAACCTGAGGGGCTGCAGACCCCATCCACGGTGCTGCTGGAGCCAAGGAGCTCTGTCCTGGCAAGGGCACGGCTGTGACTGTCCCAGAGAGGATGTGACAACGCCAGAGGACAGCGCTGCAAGACTTGTTTCAAGTTTAAGGTCTTTTGTGCTCTTGGCTGACAGGCTGAGGAGAGCTGCACCACAGGCAGCAGAAATGGGTCAAGCACTGGTGATGGGACATCACACTGTGAAGGGGAGCACGGAAGGGGAGAATCTTTAACATCGTTCAAAAAAAAAAAAAAAAAAAGCAAAGTGTCTTTTCTTTAATTCAGAAATGTGATTAGAGATTCAACAGTTGCTTCTAAGGTGACACAGTGGAGAGGCTTGCTAAGGATTACACAAGACACACACAGGGAAAAAAAAAAGGTCAAAAAAGAAAGAAAATGTTTTTTCCATGGCATCCAGGCAACGCTGAATAAACGTAGAGTAGCAAACATAAAACCTGATAATTTATAGTGTAAGACAATGAAAAGAGGCAATTCTTCAGTAAACACACTATATCTAACACTGGAAACAATTAAAAATCGAGGTTAAGTGCAAAAAGATTGAATTAGTATGCATTAAGAAATAAAAATATCCCTAGAAACTCCATGTTGACACAAAATATAATTTCTTGTGAAGAATAGATTGATTCCCTTCTAAGTATTTTTATTACCAAACAGAAGAAACCTCTGGAATACTTCGAAGAGTCCAGTGCACCTAATTATGAGGTTTTTTAAGCTACAAATCCTGGCTGTCCAGCAGAGGGTAACCAAATATTCAAGGCTTTTAATTATTCGAAAAAATTAAAGATGGTAAGCCTGTCATCTCTGACAAGGAGAAGCTGAGGGAAGAGCAGCAAGTCAAACCTTCATTCATGGTGAATACAATTTTAAAGTGAATTCCCTTTGGAAAAATTTTGACAAGCTTGAATAAAAGGGAAACAAATTTTGAATTACAAATAATTATTGCTTTGGTTATTGAGGTTTATTTCTTAACTACAACGTGTTCTTGTCTCTGCTTCTGAGCTGACAATTACTTTGTTCAAAAGCTCTGTGTCAGCACAGCAACACGATGAGCACTCCAAACCCACCCAGGCATTTCAGAGCACACTCTGCTGTGCCTGTATTCCCTATCTCAATTCAGTTTCAAAAGAGTGAAAAAAAATGTTTAATTTTCTTAATTGCATATATTATAAACACTTCCATAGTAGAATCACCAGAGAGAAACAAAGAAAAGTTGAAAAACCTACATGTTTAAAAGCGCTGGACTCATTAGCGAATGGCTTCGATATTTGCAGAGGTTTTTCTTTAGTAAACTGATTTCTTCCTGTTGAAATTGTTGACCAACTTTCACCCTTTCTTCACGGGACAGCACGGAAGGCAGGAGCAGGCCAAGGTCTTACAGTGCCCCTTCTTCCCTGCCTTTCCGGTGTCTATGCATATGCCATGGTAAAAAGGGTTGACTGAGGGACCTTTGTCCACAATACCGGTTTTTTTCACTCAGCTGAACCTACAGAAAATCTCCTTTGATGGAGCTTTTCCCCTGCCAAGTTCATGCAGAGGAAGTCAAGCAAACTTCTTGCTGCTTATTTACAAAAGGAGATGTAGGTTTTAATAATTAAAAAATCTTGCTGAGCAATTTATATTCTTTTGCTAGCCTATAACATAAGTAAGAATGTCTTCCCAATAATTATTTCAAAAATAATTTCTTAGGGCTTGATTTCCAATTCAATCCAACACTAAATCTAGTAAGAAATTTATATGACTTAATTTAAAGCATCTAATTGAATGATTTAGCTTTGTGTAGATGTAATGAGCCATTTCATAAAATCAATAACATTGTAAAGTATAAACTAAATTATTATAAATGAAGGCAATAAAATAAGAGCTCCTCTGTATTAGGCAGGGTGACACTTGATTAATGGGTTATTATTGTAGGTTACAACAGAGCAGGCAGAAGAGAGTGGGGTGATATTTTCAGAGGTGCAAAGGTTGGCTGCCCAGCATGCAAACAGCATCCATGCTGGCAGCCCAGATTCCACAGAGACAGTGCTGTGATCCCAGGAAAACGAGCTGAAGGGGTCAGTATTCTCCATGGATAAGACTTGCATAATTCCAGGAGCTTACAAACACACACAAACTTCCTGCTGTGAATGAGGAGCACGTTTGGAATGCTCTTATTTAGGCAAACGACTACCCTTCAACATTATTTGCTAACTAACAAAGGTGAAGGGCGAAAAACCTCCTCCAAAAATGGCCATAAAAGTGTGGCAAGTCCAGCTGACTTTACACACAATGTATTACACCCGTCTGCCTACACAGTCACAGGAGTCCAAGCAGGATAAAAATGGAGTTACAAGTCTAAGCTCCTGGGCCAAACTAATAAATTCAACATTTAAAAATGCTGTGTCTATTCTTCTTCCCCTTGCTAAAGTACAATACACTCAGAAGTTTCCAGAAAAGTTTAATGATTAATTACATGGATGGAATTTCTTTTGCAAACTTGCAAAATAGTACTGTACACTTACACTGATATTTCACTGCACGACAAAATCCTTATAAATATAAACATACATTAATATATGGGCACGTATGTATGTTCTTGTCAATAATCTTACTGAATTATATTGGCACTTATTTCATATATGTTATATATTACACACTTTATGCAACATACAACTATAAAATGCAGCAATATAAATATATCAATGCATCAGATAAAATACGACATAACAAATATTGCTTCTATGTCTCCTGTATACTCAGTGTTCTGTACATACATGTGTGTGCACTGGCTGGCTGGGCTGGAAGAGCTGCGGCTATTCGAGCCTTAGGGTTAGCAGCTTAGAGAAGGACATGAGAGGAACCACACTGTTTTCACTACATAACAGAATGAAACAAGAAGCTTTCCTTTGGTTCCTCTCAGTGATTCCACACCTGCAGAAATAATCTGAGGACAACCAAACAAAAAACCCCCAAAAAACAAGGTAACATAAGAGATGCAAGATAAAGCATGAATGAAAAGAAAGATCTTTTAAAATAAAATCCCACAAATTTCGAGTATATGGCAAAAAAAAATGCCAGGCTCTCCCCAGATCTCAGGTATTCGACTTGACTTCACTAAACCCAGCATCATCTATTGCCCTGCAGTGCATACAGTGGCTCATGCAAAAGGAATTGCTCTCCAAAACATGACACACAAAATCCACCTCTCTCACCAAAGATTTTGGCTCTTGCATCACAGCATCGCTGATTTAAAATGTATCACAAAATGCAAACTATAACATGAAGTGGAAAACAGCTGTGATTAAGAGAAAATAAGAATGCCACAGGCAGAAAGTGTCTCGATCTACAATCCTGCTTGGAAAGCACAGAGTAACATGAAAAGCAAAAACATAGGTCAGCCTCAGGCCCCAATGGATTAATAGAGGGAAACAATCAACGATCTGAAAAAGCAACGTGCAAAATCAAGCCACATGCTCACTGAGTTACAGATTTATGGCAAAATCCAGATCTTAAATTTGCTCTAAAATGGACAAGTGATGGAGGGCAACAAGTCCTTTCCAAAGGCAAGAGCAGCACCCCTACTATTTTCCCTTAAAAAGGGAGGAAAGAGAGACATCTAGCTGCTGAAAGGAAGTTAGCAGGATACACCAAAGAGCAGCAGCACCCCAAAGGGCTCCGAGCCTTGTGGGTGCAGTGGGACAGCTCCTGGACAGCCCATCGGGGTCACACACTGCAGAGCCACGAGGCCATGGGCCAAAGCAGAGCCTCATGAGAGAGGGTGTGAGGGAAAGCCAGGGCATTTTCACCAGGGAAGATAAAAAAGGTGAGGGATTGCTCTTCTTTGAAGCGGAAGAGTGGCTTTCACTTCGAAAACTAAAAGAAAGATTGCCTTCACTCATGTGGATGATGATAGTCAGAAGGACACAGGAGGAAGAAAACATTCTTCCTGCTGCAGAGCATTTGGTGGTCTGTGAGAGAGATAAGGAGAACCCGGACAGCAGAGCAGCTGAAGGCCGACACAGGCAGCTCTGCTTAGTGTGGGACACAGAGGACAGGCACGGAACAATGCAGAGAATGATTAATTTGGCCCCTGACAATTGAACTAAATATTTAAAGCACGGGAATGTCAGTTCCAGGGAATTTCTTCCTGAGCCGAGGGTTTCCCATCTGGCGTAAAGCAGCATTTCTAACTGGAGTTTCTGCCAAATGCATTGATCAGAGGCTGCATTTTCACTTGGGTCTCCCTCAACAAAGCACAGTAATAGCATGGTAAAGAGGGGGCAGGCAGGGCACTCTCACTGACACCTGGCTGTGTGTGTGGAAGAAAGGAGGAACACGCAGAACTTTCATTCACACAAAATACCATTTCCTTTCACACCCTACGCCCTATCTGTAGCGATTAACCCAGGAAATCCAGCTCTGCTGGTTCGCTTTTCACATATGCAAGAATTTTGTACAGTATTGGCCAGTGCTGTGGTTTAATCGATCTGATTCCCATGAGAACATCCTTGCCTTTTCACCTTCATGGTCTGCTCCATGCCCGTGGCTCAGGATGCTTCTTCTGTGCACACAGGTTTTGAGATCTTCATAAGAAATGATGCAGATTTGAATGCTGGGATTCTGGTCAATGATTTACTGTTACACAGAATGTAAGTTAGCATTCTCAAAGAAATAAATATGCATAATGTACAGAACATCTCCTACTCCTACTTATTTAAGGGATAGAATAGGTGTGTGAATGAGCTATCATATACAAACATTTCAGCAGAACAGCTGTTTTTCTAAGGCTGAAACAATTCATTTTTGTTGTCTGTCTACTTCAAAACCAGTACCTTGACAAATTAACACCTACGAACCAATATAAATAAAAAATCATACCAATCATCAGTGTCCTGTATCTCACACTTGCACATCCGCCTGATGTCAGTGCAGAAGAATTTTAGCATGTTAATAACTGATATTTAACCAATTACAAAATGAATAAAAATTATCATAGATTTCGATGTACAGAGAGATGTTACCATCTGAACACTGAGTAACAGCAATGGTTACTTTGGTTTAAATTGAATAATTCATAAACAGCACTGCCCTTTGCCATACCCAAAATACTTTTATAAATCCTACCACCTACATGTTCAACAAGGAAGAGAAAGAGTCTGAAGCCGCCTTCAGGTGTTCAGTTGCTCCCTGAATATCTGCTTGTCTCACGGCGTGTCCGTCAGTGAAATGGGCTGGCTCAGGGAGGCCTGCTCAGCACTGAGGCTGCGATGTGCCAGCCAGAACTGCCTCAAAAAGCCCCAGAAGTGCCATCCTCACCCTCCATTGTTCACAGCATCAAATGCCAGGAGCGTCAATTCAACAAGCAGGGCGTGCAAAATGATCCTCTTCGCAAACGAGTCACGGAAAGTGTCACATGGATATCCTGTGCAAAAATCCCAGTTTGTGTAATTCTGGGGAAAAGTGTTCTCTGATCAACAATATTTGTAAAGCTTGTCAGCTTTGATTAAATGATGGAAGCGTCTTTAGATCAGTTACCCAGACAGAAAAATCCTAACAATGGACTGTGAAGATCTAAATATTTTGTTTACTTTTCTTTTCTCCTGTAGAAATTGTATCCACTGCAGCAGTGGATATTCCAAAGCCCCAGGCTCCAAACTGCTTTGCAAAGATCTGAAGCTCCCTCTGAGGTAGGGAAATCAGCTTTAGTCCCTCACCAGTTTAGTATTGCTTCAAGGACCTCGCAGATTTACTACCCCACCCACCTGTTCAACCAAACACTGGAAGTAGGTGATATCTGTGACCTTTCCCAAAGTTTAGGACGTCTGTTGTTTACAGTCGCTATTCAAAAATGACTTGAAAGGATTGTTCAGGTAGGCTACGCTGGTATTGGTACAAACATCAGCACTGCAGTATTAACCCCCATCTTCATTTCATCATTTATTTTCCCTTAGGAGACCTGAAAGACATTTATCTTCCTAAACTTTTTGTATTGTGAATATTTGGTATTTTTGGGGTACAGTGTGTTAGCTACACCTGAGCACTTGTAAGTGTCAGCTAATGAACGCTTATATTCCCTGTTAGAACATAACACAGTTCATAAAACCCAGTTTGGTTGTGTCGAGTACTTTGGTAGCATGTGAGGAGGGGGTCTTAAGGATCAAAACTTTAGAACAGCCTCTGTCTGAGAAGTTCGCAGGTATAAAAGTGTGGGTTCACAGAAAGAGAAGAGAAGGAACAGCCCACAGAGCTCCTCCAGGGTCAGCAGCAATAACCAACTTCCAAGACGTTGAACCAGCCCTGTAAAGGGGAGGCTGCCACAAAACACAGCATTCACAGGTGAAAAAAGAAAACAACACATGGAAATTTCGCTAAGTAAGGTGTTTCTGCAGGTCTTACAATCAAGTAAAGCCCAAGCAAAGGACTAGGTGATGCACGAAGCATCTGACACATAGTGAAGGACAATTCCCTTCCACAAAGTTCTCCTACGGACTTAAAGCTACGGGCAAGTGTAAAGCAGATTAGATATTAATAATCAAAAGCCTCATCTTGAAAACAACTAAAATGCAGAAGACTATGAAAAATGCCAATGAAAGAAAAACTAAAATGCAGGAACTCTTCCAGCCCCTGCCCTGTGGCACCAAACACTGCTCATTCTCTCTCCAGACAAAATTTGCATTTCCTTACCTCAAGCAGAAAGTAAGAATAAATAGGAGTTGGGGAGGGGGAAACAAGAGAGGTAATTTGCCTAAGAGAGTTAAATGAGATGACTCTGGTCTATTTTCCTTTGTTATTCCATGCCTAATGAAGTGTCTGGGTAGTTGGAACAGCTCCTGCAGCATGATCAGATTGTTGTAGTTGCCTGTTTGTTTGCCGTGAGTTATTGTTTTATTTGGCTTCCATTTCTGAGCTGTTTCCCTGCTCTGTTGGGCAGACGGATGCTGCTGGATCGTGTTTATGAGCCTGTAAATGATTGGGGAGCTGTTTCTCCAACATAAGAGATTATGAGAGACAGAGAGAGGGGCTGTGCTGAGCTGTGCTGGGAAGAGCGCAGACTGCTGCAGCATATGATGGTCTTTCTGCGTCCAAAACCCAAAGCAACATTTGAATGCACAACAAAGTGTGGATTTTTTTTTTCCAAAAGCAAGCTGGTTGGTCAGTGAACTCTTAAAATTCCACAATGTCCTTCATATCCAAGAGCAGGTTGAAGGGTCCAGCATGGTGAGCGTCAATACCTCCACCAGGGGCTTCTTGCAGGCACCTGTACCCGCCTGGGGAAAGTAGGACAAAGATTTCATCCTCACACAACTGCAGCTTCTGGCTCCCTATTTAAGTTATGATCAATATTTTCGTTTATGCCAGAATATAGCATCAATCACCTAACGCCATGCTGTATACATCAAATCTTGACATTAAATTCTTTGCAAGTACGAATAGAATATTTTGTGAGTGTCCAGTACAAATCAGTCAGCTACTTCCTGGACTGAAGAAGGCATACAGTACTTTGGAAATTTTACTTATCACTTCTGGAAAAGCTTGGACTTTTTAGTTTAAATTCCTTATTTCCTTAACTTCTTTAAAGCCAAATAGAATCATAGATACTAACAGAATAGTCTCCAAGATAAGGAAGGGGACAAGGCGAAACTGAGTGGGAGGAGAAAGGTTGTGCATCTTTTACAAAAGAAGGAATTGCAAATGCCAGACCAAAAATCTGGCACATAAATATCAAAATTGCAGCATTCACCCAAGCTCTCCATCAGAAGGGAACTTCTGCCCTTTGCTAAGGGAATTAAAAATCTGTAACAGTACTGAGGGGTAAAAGATTGCCCTTTCAGTTCTCCTCACGTTAGGTATTATTAGCGAGGGCCTTTTGTGATTCTTTTCCACAAGGGCACTACAGCAAATTCCAGTTCATTACTGAAAGGGTTTTCACCTCTTTTAAGGAACCCTGAGAGCTCAAAAATTCTCCTGAGAAATCTCTCTCCCAAAAAACACTTCATTGCAAGAGTCCTTTTGAATAGGAAGGCAATGGTAGGGCTTATGCTGTTATGATTTTAGGTAAAACACAGCACAGAAAAACAAATGGATCATCAGCAGAAACTATGTAAGAAAACAATGGAATTAATGCCATTAATGACAGAGGTCTTTAGGTACCACAATGCAGAACACCCAGTCATCACCTACTACAATAATAACTGTGCTCATTTTTAGGTTATTTACAATTTAACATTAAAGCCCCTCAGAATTTTGCTTCTGCGTCAGCTGGGTGAAAGCAGTTGGAAAAATGAAGTAACAAAGAGTGGCAAGGTTTATATCACAATTTCCTTCTTCGGCCTCTCTGAATGAAGCTTTACCTCTTTGGCAAATCAGGGCAGGTAGAGAGCCAGGCATCCTCGGGTGTACACCTCAGCGATACTTTGGTCAAATCCTCCCTTTCCTACACTGGCAATCTCCTGCAAGATCACTCAGAGTTACTGGGACAATCAGTTATTCCTTGTGCCTGTCAGATAAGTGGCGAGGAAAAAAAAACCATTCATGAGAAACAAACAGTACCTACATATGGACAGCCAGCGGATTGGCTCCCTCCGTGAAAGCTTCCCAGCCCTGCTTGTAGGCATGGCAATAGAAAGAATTCCAGCCCTGATCTTTACTGGAGAACCTCTGAGGCTTTAAACACAATTGCTCAGCTCTGCTGTCTCCCAGAATAAACCCTTTCATTTGGTGTTCCTGCTCCAGCCTGCAGCCACCCTCCCTGCGCTGCGTGGCCACGAACACTGGAAGCAGCTGCGAGGTCTAAATGAAGCAGCCTGAGCTATCCTTGGGCTGGGGCCACCGCCTCCCACTGAGCCCCTGCTCCAGGGAACGCTTCAGCAGCCTCTGCACCATCAAGAGTTAAGACAACAATGCACCTGCAACTCCAGTTGGATGGGCTGGCTGTGGGATCAGCCCCTGCCATCAATAAATTCTGCTTCTGCACATGATATTTCAGGCAGCCACTGAAAGATGGGTGACACAGTTGGTTTCACTGGCAGAGCACACAAGGTTTTATTTGTCAACAAATGGGTTTCATGATCCATCATTAACACTTGATTGATTGGCCTAGCTCTTTGGCAGGTTATTTTTTTATCACACTTTTCTGCAGCAGAATGTATTTCAGGGACTGTCTTATGCACTGATTTGCTGGCAGAGGCTCTGCTGGCAGAAGGCAGAACGTTTCCTTGCATTCTTTGCTGGTCAGTGTGAGAGTGTGGAGTAGATAACATGAGGGACTACGTTATGGCTTTACATCTGTTTTTGTTATGATCAGATCTGTTCTTCCTCTTATCACAACAAAAACAAGTCTCATGTTGTTTCCTCATTCATCTGACGCGATCCAGATTCTCAGTTGTAAAAAAAAAAAAAAAAAAAAGATATAAAAAACCACCAACCAAAAGAAACGGCCAGCCCAACTAACCGTTCCATAACCCAAATTTTAAATATTCATCTTTGCATTTTTTCCATCTTTCCTTGTGCAATAAATACATTCAATCAGAAGAAAAATATACTAACTCACTGTGACAGATTGGACTCCATCTGTCAAGATTTCATGTTTGATATAGACTGGAAATTGTAGATAAAGGGGAAATATTCAGGTACCGTTCTTTCAGGGAATGTCCCGGAGGGAGATTAAGGGAATGATAAATCGGTTATGGTTACACCCTGAGCCAAGCCATCGGAAGCCTAATTAGAATCCAGAAGGATTGCAGCCAGGAAAGACAGATGCCAGAAAGAAGAGTAGTATGAGGAAAAGGATTTTCATTTCAACTGGGACAGAACAAATGTACAAATGACCTCAAGTGTTAGCCAGGAAAGAGAATACTTTGTCATCTTGTACGGAAGATGCTCCTGTGCATGCAATGAGGGATATTTTTGAAATAGCTTAAGAAAAATAAGAGGGGATTTGCTTAAAATGCATTCAAGGGAGGGATAAGGATCCACCAACTCAGAGCATTAGGATGAAAATTAGAAATCCAGAAAGACTTGCCTTGTGACAGACTGCTGCTTGATTTTAACCAATTAATTTCATTTCCCTGAGTTTCCACACGTGTGCTAAGAGTCTGTAATGTGCTTTTCTAGGTAAAAAACCCAAATACACTAGCAAGAAAATGCCCAAATACTAACAGGGACCACAAACATCTGGAAATACGCAGTGACTTTTACACTAAGAAGGAGAAAACGTCTTCAGGTGAGAGCACAGGAGCAAATATTAATTTCACCTAATCAAGACAAAGCAAAGTACCTGACAAAGAATATTTATGCAAATTGACTCTACCGCAGCGCAAAGAGCCCAGGGAGCAGAAGTGACAGGCCAGCAGAGCCAGGAGAGGGCACTCAGGGCCGGGGGGTGACCCCTGGCAGACGGCGATGCTGAGGGAGAGGGCAGGGTCAGTGACGGGCTGAGCTGAGTGCTGGCACTCGCAGCTGCACAGGGACTGAATACAAGATTGGATTCCAGCCACAGGAACCTGTTCTCAGCTAGAAACTCAGGAAATGCCAGGACTGCAATCATACGGCAGAGAGTGACGCCCAGAGAAACTCTGGGATAGCCTGGTGCTGGTTCTCTCAGAGCTCGGAGGGTGTCACTCGGGCCCAAACAATAAATCAGATAACATCCAGTTTTCCTCTTTAATTCTAACAAAAAGAAATCCCCAAACCAAAACAGGAATCACTCAAAGGAAAAAGTGCAAAATAGATTCTGCTCTCTTAAAACAAAGGGAAAATGAAGACCCTGAGCTCCCAAGAAGAGCTGCCTGCAGGAAAGGTCACCACCATCTCTGCCCACCCCTCTGTGGTTTGATGTTTGGCCACGCTTTGCCTTTCCTCTGTCAGTCCGTCCAAAACCTCAGCCTTCAGTCCCTACAGCAGACCAGGAGCAAGGGATGAAGTAAATGATCTTCCCCATGGCACAGCTGTACTCCCTCTCTGCCACTCCAGCCTTTCTCAATCACTTACAAACACTAACCATTTTGCTTTAAAAACATTCTTGCCGGCATTTCTGCTTTGTTAATCTTTGAAGACAAAGATATAAGCCCCTACTTCCAGAAGAAAAAAAGCAATATTTATTTTGTATTTATGAGGGAGCTATTAGTAGCAGTGAAATTTTCCATGCATTCCTGTAAAGGAAATTAATTAGATAAAAGTAACACAGGCTTCGGGAAGAAAGAAATCCAGACATTTTCCTTGACAGACATGAGAAGAGAGACAGATATGTCCATATTAGCAACACAAAATACTATCAATTTCCATATATATTGTCTCATCGCAAAGAAAGACAAATTCTAGTGATTTCCAATACCGTTACTTGTGGAAAGTTTAACGGTTAATACTTTCAGTTAAACTGAGTCCTGTCTTGTCCTGGGAAAGGCAAGACAAATTCACTTCAGAACTGGGTATAATGTGTAAGGCCAACAGAGCAATTGTCAAACTGGACAATGATTATAACCTCATTATCAAGCTACAGACACTTTGATAAAAGACGCCTGACAAGTATGCTTGAAAGCAGTAGACCAAAGAATTCTTGCAAGCAGTAATACATGCTTTTTGGTCAACAAATTACAATAATTGATGTGTCTGTGCATTTACAGTGAATGAAGATTGTTTGCATGACATCACTGGGTTCTGTCACTGTTGATAATTTTTAAGGTAGAAACAAACTTGTCGAAGTTAATGACTGAAGATAAAATTAAAAACCCAACCCAGCTCCTAGAAGCTGTGACACTGCACTGCGGTACCAGTAACCATCTCGCAAAGAAAATACAGAAGGTATTATTCCATGCCCAGGTTTATGCAAGTAGTGTCTTCTACCTAATTTAGTATCTCTTCCTACTTAATTTGTTTTCTTGTTTCTGACCTATCAAGCTAAGAAATGGACTATGACACTTACAAAACTAATTACTTGTTTTTCCTTTTAATTCTCTCAAAGGCTAAGGAACTAAACATCACAACAGGAACTCCAACAGTAATTGGGCTTCAGTGTCACTACGTGCCAACTACCTCTGAGCTGAAATGCAAACTCTAATTTAACAAACATCATCAGCGGAATTGAAAAGCCTCACCCTATCAGAGATCTGTGCTAGGATGACACTGAGGTGCACATTTTCAGTGCACAGAGAGATCTGAAAGCTGCTTGCATTAATAACAACAGACATTGGACAGTTATCTTAAGTGCAACCAACTTTTCCCTAATCATTTCCCAGAACCAGTGTTGCTGGTATGTGACGGATTAGAAGAGTAGGAATGTAGAGTATTATGAAGAGTTGTGAATGAAAACAGTTTAGCAGTTTATAAGTGGCTTTCTGCTTTAATAGATTTGATCTCCAAATTTCGGAATAGTGCAACCCATCTGTCACCAGTGCTATCAAAAATATTTTAATTGGCTTTAAGCTTTATTAGTTTCCTTAATTATGACAAGAATAGTTGAGGGGTTTTTTGTTCTTTTTTATAAACATCTCATCAATATATTTGCTATTTTACTGCTTTAATCTGTATTAGTGACAAAGGAACTGGAGGTTTAAGTCTGAGAATCACCCGGCTTCTGACATTGGTGAGATTTAAGGATGACAATTTGGAGATCAAGGGAACTTTACTGTTGGCAGTGGAGGTAGGCAATTTTGGGATTTAAGTAGCTAAAGCAGCAGTCAGACCCTGAGATTTGTTTCCTTGATTTTTAACACTGTACTTGAGGAAAAAAGCCCATTAATACAGCTCTCTCTGGGGTTTAGCTCATAGAGGTGCACAGTGCACTCGCTTACATTCCAATTCTTGTGTCTTGTTAATGTTCCAGACTGGGTATCTTCCAAACATAGATGAAAACCTTTTTTTGATATCCCTTACTACATATAGAATAACACCAAGTACATGATAGTGTGGCCTTGACTGTGATTTTTTTTCCCCCTGTACAGTTCAATATTCATAAAGAGAGTTTTGCAATCCCTAGTCAGGGATTACCTCATCTCCTTTCTAACATGTGCAGAGCACTGCTGGCTACTTTCCAGACACAATGATTTGATTTCCTCACTTTATAGGATGCCTAAATTTCTATCCAATGCTTTAAAATGTAACCATGAGTTGGTTCTTTCGAGTTTACTTAAGCTGAGCTTTCTGTGTCAGCTTCATTTTTGTCATGCGCATTTGGGCTCCGTTATCTGCTTGTGTCAGACACCAAACACCGATTTCCTTTTTCTTCATCACCAAACTTAGCTACGCTAAAGACAGCTTTTATTCAAGTTACAACACTTGATGCATTAATCTCTTTTATTTTCGGTTTTAACAAAGAGAATAAAGGGAATGATAAATAAGTGATCCCGTAGTGACCCTGCATGTGGAAACAAGATACTCTGCTCTCCTGAGAGATCACTGCACTTGTTTCCCCTGCATTTATCACCAACTTGGTAAATATTATGACTGTCTTAAGCCCAAGCAACTTCCTGCATTCACATGAAAGATAATTCACCACCTATACAAGCGCACAGTGAGAATGAAAGGGCTCAGTCTGGAGGAGTGGTGAGGTTAAGTTTCCTCGTTACAGATGCCATTTAGGATTCAGTCACTGCTGATATCAAGGAAAAAAAATCTAGGAAGCCATCCTATCCGTGAAACCTATTAATTAAAGAGCAGTGTAAAGAGAGTAATTAATTATTAGTTGTATAATTGTTCACAAAGACCACTGACAGGAAGAAAGTATTGCCACACTAAGATGTACTGCGTGTAATCAGCAAAATAAAACATAAAGTCCTTTTTTACTCCCTTCTAGAAACATCTGAAGTATAAAACATTTCTGCTAGCCATTAAATTAAAAGGGAGAAAAGTGAATAAAGAAAGAGCCCGTGATTAACTTGCTGGCAGAAAAATACAGTATCAATCTACCAGCATTGATCCAGGCCCCATTCTCCTTTTCTATGGCTGCAGGATCTTTGGGGAGTTCAGATTTGTTAGACTTTGTATCTTCTGGACTTCTTAATACACCAGCAAATATTTTCCAGGCAAAGGATGTTAAAAACTTTCTTTACCCATGTCAGTGTGTTTGACTGCCTCTTGTTTGCTTCTCAATCTTCTTCACCATTTTCTTCCATCATAACTAACTTTTCTAATTCCCTTTTTATTTCCTTATTCCTCATTGTAATTTCTCCTAGTTTATTATGCCTTTTGTCGTCTGCCTTTCTTGGCTGCTCAGTGCTCTACTTGTCTCCAACTTAATCTCAAACAATTTCAATGCCTATTTCTGCTCTTCTTGGATAAACACAGTACCAAAAGGACACAACTGAACTACATTTTCTGAAGAAAATATCTCCATTTTTGACGATAGTATAGTGACAAATAAAGTTAAATGTTACTTAAAGAAGAGGACAGCAGGAGGAAAATAAAACAAAGGATTTCTTACAAGGTGGGAAAAAAAAGGGACCAATGAATCACTGAGGTACCAAACACCTACTTTTAGACCAAATGGCACAGTCTGTACTTTACTTTGCCTCTGTTTTTCATTGCTTAAGTAGTGAGAAAATATATTTCCTGCAAAATACTTTTCTCTGACAGGATGAATCATGCTGGAGAAGTATTAGAGACTTCGTGAGGGTGGAAATGCAGATATTATCATTGCCCTGTGTCACCTCCCCTTCTCGGATCTTGAAAAAGAGTCCCCATTTATTTCTGACAGGAGTGAATTCAGAGTCTTAATTGGCAATGGGAAAGAAATTACTTTCATTCACATACTTCAAATTGATTGGCTGTCTTATTTTGTTAGAAAGAGTGAATAAAGCCCTAAACAAATAAACTAATCTACCTAGGCACACAATAATTCATTGTGATTTCTTTTACTGTGCCCCTTCTTATTCGTTCCTGCTGTAAGATAAACAGCCCCAGTCTTCTCATCTCACTGCACATGAGATTTTTTCAAAAGCCCTAGTTAGTCATTCTTGATAAAAGTCTAGATTAGTTTATTGGTTTATATTAAAACTACACAAAGATACTGATTTGCTTAAAATTAGTTGTTTTCAAAGACAGTTAAGGAATTATTCATATGTCCAAGGCGAATAGTTCTATAGTTGATGTTTTATAGTTGAGGTTTTCCACCATGGAAAAAACAAAAACCAAAAAGGTACAGATATCAAGAGAGAATTGTATTTTATTTTAAAGTAAATTGTGGTGGTCTGGACTATTCTCGGACTGACACCTTACTAGGCAAAGCCAGGTTTCTGAGCAGCATCAGGCATCAGACACCTACAGACGTCTCCAATTTCTATCACACAATGTCCTGGGCAAACAGGCACTGTCAAATATGTTCCAAAAGTTTCCTTTTTCTTTTTTTTTCAGTAGAACTTACCTGATTTTTATAGTCAACAGAAAATGCAAACTTTTAGAGAAAGACTTCCTAAGTCTTTTGAGAAAATCAAAGTTTTGGTTTTGCAGCTTTTACAGATGTAAAATGAAGCTGACATGAACTGCCCAAGTAAGCAGCAAGGTGACTGACAATAAACCTCTCAAAAATAATTTCATTCACTAAATGAGATTTTTTGGAACATTCCTGAACTGTAAATAATATAAAGGTTGGTGCTCAAAGATTAGAGCAAGTTAGAAGATAATTTATTTTCTGTGTGTTTGGCAAAATACAGAAATCCAATTTCCAGCTACTTTTTCCATTACCTGAAATAAATATTGGGGTCTGATCACACATTTAATAAGAATATGCATAACTTTCTGGAAATTTCATCAGGAGAAATGAGGATATAGACAGTATAGACAAACAATCCAAAGGAATGAAGCACATTGGCTTGGGGAGAAAAAAAATATTTTAGAGTATTAAGGGAAAATCATCTTCTCTAGTTTCCTGGACACTTTTCTTTGTTCTGAATTGACAGATTTACTTGGCATTTTGGTAAAATTTATTTCAGCAGTACTGTTCACTTACCTAAGTGTTTTAAAACATATATTTGATTAATAAGCTCAGTTACCGAAACACAGGCTTTCAAGAAATCCAGAAGATTATTTCCCAGAAGTCGGTATTGGTTGTTAAGAAAACCACTGACATGTTTAGTAAGGACACACACTTAACTTGTCATGTACGATATTGCAGAAGTGGGAAAGTCCACTTGAGGCCGTGCCAGAATTCTGCTTTAGGTAAGGAACAGCTCCCACCAGAGGGGATGAGCCACAGCACCGATTTCATAACTTGTTTTCCATCTTTGTCTGCCTCCATGGGCTACATCCCCTTTAGATTGCACTGTCAGGCCTTGCTGTGACCCAGATCGGGTTGGAGAAGAAAACACAGCGAGTCCCTGATGTGGCGTAGAGCAAAACGCTGCAGGAACGGTGGCAGCCCACAGGAGCAGATGTCTCGGCACAGCGTGAGCAGAGGGCGACGGCCGGACAAAGACTCCAAAGCTCCTGCAGGGCTTTGGCTTGGGGTGTGTCGAGCTCCAAAGCTCAGTCACAACCGAAAAACATGCATTTATATATAAGAAAATATGTTTGCTCTTGTTTCCACTTAATTGAACTTCTAAACGCTTTGCAGTGAAAAGCTGAATCAATTTTAAAGCCTAATAAAATGGAAAGATGTCCCCAAAGCCAAGGAGTAGAAAGTCTCCTTGCTCTTCAAACCAGTTACAAAAGTTGCAATTATACAAAGGAAAATAGCTCAGCACTCAGAGCATTTGCTTTGGCTGAATTATTCTACTCTGCCTCTGTTAAGATTGCCATTTGTTAATACAGCACATAATTTGATTCAAAAGTGAGACCAATTCAGAGATCTCATGTCTTTCTATCTATGTGCATTTTCTTCACATAGTGACTGAATATCTTATAACTCCTTGGAAATGCACACTACAGTGAAATATAATATTTAGCCCGTTTATTACCATTACTAAATGTACTGTTACAGTATAAATCTTTAAAAGCATGTCAGGACCTACCTAAGCTTTGTGACGGATTGAACGTTAATGCTTGCACCGGCCTAGGAAAAATCTAATTTCCCAATATTATGACAGCAGTACAACGTGTAAATGCTGAAGTCACTGATTGCATTCGAGTCAAACATTTATTTACCAACTGACAAAGTGGTAGTGCTGGCAAGATAACAAAACCTGATGCTAATTAAGGGCACAAGTTTTTCTGATGGCATCCAACACTCATAATGCACTTTGTTTAGAACAAAAAAATCCCAACAAAACAGAATAGGCATTTCAAGGCATTTCAAAGATTGTTTTTCCCCCCTGAATACGGTATAATTCCATTTCATGCACCTAAAATTTCATGGCGCTGTTAAGAACGTTCTTCCCCTTGCATGCATCTTACTTTTCTTTATCAGTTTCAAAAAGTGGCGGTAACAAGGTGTCTTACTTGCAATAGTATGGAGAGAGCAGAGATAATATTGCATTTCAGCCCACTGGAAAGCATCCCTTACCTCCCGCGCAGATGCAGGATACTGGCATGGTACGAACAGGAAAATACAAACAACCAGAAATGCTAGAAGTTTCTGAAAAAGCAGCACTTCAGGATAAGGTGTTTGGAGTCCTACAGGCAGGCAGCTGAAGACCAGATTTTGTGATCATGAGACACTGAAAGACAAAGGACATGCAAAGACTGTGAACTTGGTACTAGATCCAGCTCATAGGCAAAATTGTATTTTTCCTGCTCTTTCTTCCATTCCCCTCCTTTTTAAATAATAGAATTTTTTACTGTTTTCTTTTTAGGTTTTTTTTTTGTTTGTTTTTTTTTTTTTTTGATTCTTCACTTTGGATTTTCAAACCTACAGTCTTTCTCAAATGTACCTAAAAAACCCAGTCTAATCGAGAAAAATTATATAGGAAAAATTGTCTTCTTCACATCGAAATCAGTCTTGGAAATGGAATTGGGGTTCCTGTCAAGTCTGTCTACCTGAATTGAAACTGTTCTTGGAATTTTTTTAAGACAGGTAGTAAAGTTTTTCCCCCTTAAAGGTGAGATTTGCACGTGATGAAGAGGCAGGTACACGAAGCATTGAGAAACACGCTCGATTGCACGAAAGCAAGAACAAAAGTATATGGGGAAAAGCATTATAGAAGAACAGACAGGAAGGTGATAAAAAGAAACAAAGGTGAGGAAATAAATCCAATTAAAAAAAAAAAAAAACAACTACAAAACTACCAAACAACAACCAACCAAACAAAACTCAACAAATTCAGGAGGGAAGGTATGAAGTCAAGAAAATCAGAGTGCAGGGAGTGGTTAGGATATGGAATATTTAATACAGAGATATATCCCTCATAACATAAGTAGACATTTTGGAGTTACTGTTGTCACTCAGCTTCGTTAAGGAATTAATACACACTCTGTGATCCGAGTTCCACAGCGCACCTCGTGGTACAACATGCTGCTGTGCTGTTTGTGTGACATTTTCACTCTGAAACATTCATCTTCTTTCAGCTAACACAGACTGATTAAACTTTAACCAGGGAAGACACGAGGCAGGCAGGGTTTATTTGTGGCTCACATATGGCTCCTGTCGTTGTCACATACGACATTAGAACAGCAAGAAAGGGCAACTGTCTAGACCCCACTGAATCACTCGGAGTCCTACATATGGTTTCTATTAATCTTTAGTTTCCTCAAAAACTTGTTCTTTTTTCCACTTTCCCCCCAATCTATAAAACTCTGCCTGCCTTCTAAGTCTTGCCTCAAAACGAATTTGTGAAATTAGAGTCTGATTCTGCAAACATTTGCCCCCATATGCACGGAAAACTTCAGGCTACATCTTCTTAACAACTGCAATGTGACTCAAATAATTAAAGCTCAAAGCATATGTGAGCTGTCTCGACTCAGGACAGAAAGTCCCTGCCTTCCATGTCACAGTCGATGAGGACTCTGATCTGATCCAGGGAAACGCCGACATTCAAAAGCAACCTCAACGTCTGACGTTCACCGGAGGTAGAACAGCCTCAGGCTACACACAGACAAGGGAAACCAGCCAGGAGGGGAGAAGGACATGTGATCAGAGGCTTGCTTGCCCCCTAAAATAATAAAGCACAAACCAGTCCCGGTTACAAAACTGTAAATATTTTTTTTTTATGAGAAGGTTTCAGAATCTTGGGTTTAACTGCCTAAACAAGTGCAGATACAGCTTTATGGCTTGGGGGACACCTGCTCTGAGTAACTCCCTTGCCAGGCAGGGCTGCACCAACAGCTATTTGATTTTATAGATCTCTTTTAAAACACATACATCCATTTATAAATGTACACACATGGTCAACAGTGTGACCTTTTATGCAAATAATAAAAATTGCCTGGATAGACTGGTTTATTGTGAATCATATATCTGCAGATTTCCCTAAGAAAAATGCCTAGCCTTTCTTTTTTTTTCTATTTTTCTCTCAGAGAAAACAACAGAAAAAAGCAGGAAAGAAGACAAATCCTTTGCATTAAAGCAGTCACCAGCACAAGACACTGACAACAAAAACCCAGTAAAGCTGTTAAACAAGTATTATTTCTCATCAGTGAAATTGCAGGGTAGCCAGAATAGGCATTTCACTAGGTATCAGCTAACTTATTTACACTACTGTAGGGAAGTTTGTCATAATACACAGAAGCATCCATCATAGCTAATTCTATTTCACACTGCAAATATCTTGGCAGCAGAAAGAAATGAATATTTTCATGTTCCTTCTGTTTGTTTAAGGTGAGATCACGGAAAGATTATTTAGGAGAAATATCAGTTTCTCAAATTAGAAACCAAGTTTGTCAAAGCAAATAAATCAGAATTATTTTTCTTTACTGTCTTGCAAGTAGATCTGTTAGGAAAAAACCCTTTTCTTCCAGGTCACTAGTATTGGAAGAAAATATCAGGTTGATATTAAAACCAGGTAATAGATACATTGTGGGTATCAGTGGGCTGAGCCTTTTTTGTTAGTTCATAATTTTTTTTTACATTTTTTCCTATCTAGTGTGTATTATTTATATTATTAACAAATAACAGCATACAATTAATCTACTAAGAAAAAAGTCTACTAGCAAAAACCCTTTTATTAAATAAATCATACTGTGTTTTCTGATTATGAAGAAAAGAGACTGTAAGGAGACACCTACCCTTCCTCCTTAATGAGAACTTGCCTATTAAATTCTTAGACAAAATATCTGAACTGTGCAAGGCAGGAGCTCTATTCCTCTGGGAAAACTGGTGTTAAAAAGCCACTGACCTTTTCTTTACATACAACATTAATAGTTGTTGCTTGCAAATCGAATTACTGCTTACAAATATACAGAGCCCAATGTCCTTTGGTTTTAACAATACTTTCTTAGGGAAAAAATATCCACCCATTTTCAATTTTCATTAGGTTGCTTTTGGAAAGAATATCCATCAGTTGGAATTTCTTTAAATGCAGAAGATAAGATTTGAAAACCATGAAATGTTGGGGGTTTTTTTGTGTAAATACATAACAAGGTGCTACATAAGAGAATGAAGACTTCAGGATAATTTAGAAAGGCACTCTCCTAAATAAATATGAGCTAACTGCAGAACACAGCAGAATTCCTTGCTGCAAAAAACCCACTCTGTATCCATAACCAGCCACAAAGACTTGGAGTTAATTTCTGCCTGTTGCTTATCTGAACAAAACCATTCCCACAGAGGACACTTGGCTGATATTATGGCCGATGTAAAATTAAACTCGCAGTAAATACGAAGCACTGAAGGAGCGATCCTTGGAGCTTTGTTGTGCTGGTGTGGGCATTCAGGGCAGATGTGGGATAAATACTGCTCAGAGCTCTCTCTGTGCCCGTTTAAAACGCAGTGAACAGCAGAGAGAGGCCAGTCCGATATTACAAGGACATGCTCAAGGCGAATTTCCGAGCTGTGTGGCATTAATTCCACAACGTGGACAGCAGAGCTGAAGTCTCTGCTGGGGCAGAGATTATACACTGAGCCTGACAAGGCTTATGAGCAAAACGGTATTGACACAGCACATCACTGCAGATGCCAGACAAAAGCAGGTGTTGTGGATAAAGAAAATGCAACTTCTGGGCCCACTTTGCTGCTATAAAAATCAGAGCAGTTTCTCAAAGAAACATCAAAGGCAGAATTTTTTATATGAGATGGATATGACTCCATTCTTCCCTACTTCTGCACTACAAAATATAATTATAAGATGAACTGGACCGCATTTACTTATGATGTAATTACGCTGAAGTTATTTCTGGGAGAAAATCTAATCCACTAATATAAGTCTGCAGCATGTTGGTACCGTATAATTAAACAAACTGGATTTCCCTTCATCTTATCTGCATTGCTTGAAAAAATATATTGTTTTAAAAAGAAGATTAAATTAATACTTTTCTGTGTGCACTAGGTTTAGACTGTGAGGGTGGGGAGGCACTAGAACAGGCTGCCCAGAGAAGCTGTGGATGCATCCCTGGAAGTGTTCAAGGCCAGGTTGGATGGGGTTGGGAGAAACCTGGGATGGTGGGAGGTGTCCCTGCACATGGCAGAGGGAACGAGGTGATCCTTAGGGTCCCTCCCAACCCAAACCACTCCACAATTCTATGACTAGTAATGATTAGATGCGTCAGGAAAAAAATTCAGATTACTGACCTCGGGTAGAATTATATTAGCCTTTTCCTAAACAAGAAGCTGCCTAGAGATCTCACAGAATACATTTCAGCAAAATATTTCAGTCCTAGCCCTGGTTTCAGACGTTAACACAGCTGAAAGTTGAACATGATGTTCATTTGCTGTCTCTTCTAGAGGATGCACAGCGATGACTCTGCTCAGGCTCTGCCAGCACAGCACAGCACAAAATTGTATTCCACCAAATAAAACATCAGCATTTGAACTCTTCCAGTTGTTTTTAATTCTGTTTAAGGTAAAAATCCGTATGACAAAACAAACATGTTTCCATTTGGACCGAGCAGGTAGAGCCACAGCTTTAACACCTCTTTCAATTGACTTTGCTCACACATCCTCTGTGCACACATTTCTAATTCCATTCACTATACTTGTCCTTGCATATGTTTTTGCATTATTCAGTAGCAAATTCAGTCCTCAGGCATAAACAAACAAATCACATATGTTTCATTAGCTACAGCAAGGTCTAATTGCAGTAAGCAGAAACACACAAGTAAGAAATTTGAAAATGTTCAGAATTGTTACTATAGCCACCACAAAGTACAAATACTTAATACAAACTTTATAATATAAATAATTTAATAGATAGAAACCTAATGAAAATGAAAGGACAACCAGAAAGGAATATATTTTAGAGCATTAGCACCCCATGGAAAAATATATTCAGGTATAAACTGGCCAAGCACAATTATAACTTCAGATTCTCACTGGGAGAATGGGTTTCAGACCCTTCTCCTATGCAACAGAAACAGTTGAGATTTTCCACTAATGAAGAAACAAATAAAACCCACAGAACATAAATTCCTGAATTCCACAGAACTCCAGGCTTTACAGAAGAGGAAAGGATCACGACAATTAACAGCTGAAGAATTTTGTTAAAAAGAAAAGGAAGTTTTACCACCGTAGTAACACTGAACTGTTGGAGCTCCCATCTCCCTGTGCCTCAGTTTTGTATCACTACAAAACAAATCCTACAAAGAGTTTCATAGGAGAAATGAGCATTAGTCCAGTTTGCTATTTCTCATCATGAAGTGTAAAAAGGTAGGTTCAGATGAAGACAAATGGCAGCCAAGAACTTCAGATATCTTCTTATAATTAAGAAAGTGTCAGAACCTCTGTCCTAAATTTGTTCTGTCAAAAGTAATAGAACAGATCATTGTTTCCAAGGCTGAGATACATTAGAATTTTTATTAGGAACTCCTTCTAACAAATGAGAAATACAAGAGCAAAACTGTTATTTGAATGTCACTGATTCTTTGGGTTTAATACATCTAATTTCCTCTTTCTCTTGGCAGTGCTGCTGTTGGAGCTGTCTGCAGCTCAGGCACACACACAGAGGAGCCACTGGTTTGCAATTGAAATGAGATTTCATAAATCAAGGGAATACAGCATTGCATGTTAGTGGAAAGCTGCATCTTCCCTATTTCAAAACAATATTTTAAAGAACACTTTAATTCAAACAGAAAAGGATTTTATCCGTAGTGTTAGCACCAGTTATTCTTTTATATATTATTGGTGTCTTTTCATATCTTGCACATAAAAAGACAGTCTTCCTTTCTTCTTTCAACAACATCCTTTCTATACGCATTAAAGATATTCTCCAACAATTTTAATTTCTAAAGATTTTCTCCCTTATTTGATTGTGCAGTTTTGCTGTTAATTATTTTTTCACTCAGTGTTGACTTCCTTCATGCAAAGATTTTAGTTTTATTTTTAGTGTCTTATATAATTGTTCACTAATGCCTTATTAAAGCTGAACACCTGTAGCCTCAGTTACCTTATAAATGAGTTAACAAGGAAAAACACTCCCCCAGGGAAGCTTGTATTATATATCTGAACCAGGAGAATTAAAACATTATGTACCTCCTCAAAGTTAGCTGCTCTTTGGTTCCAGTATTTCAAGCTGCTAATTGTGCTTTTTGGCAATGAGGAAAGAATCAAAAAGCCCAAAAAGAATGAACATGGCAAAGTGAATTCTTCTATAGGAAGCTCCTGCCAAAGCTCATGACTTTGAATATGTGAGTCCTTAATAGAGATGATGAAAGTGTCCTTTTCAGAAGCTTGGCATTCTGCTCTGCAAACAGACAAGCCAAGATCATATGAGAACCACAGCATTTGCTCACAGTTGTTCATTCTTTAAAGCACTGATGCAGGCAGTGGCAGCAACAGGTTTCTCTGCTGCCTCTGCAAAGCCCTTCTTGGCAAGAGCATCGCCAGGCCCCAGAGCTGGCAGCGGGCAGCCAGGGGGTTTGGACTGGGTCAGATCAGGGGTCCTACGTGCAGCTCAGCCTGCCACCCAGCCCAGCTCTCCCTGCCCTCGCTCCTGGCCCTGGTGGAATTCACCTTCCCCTGCTGTGGGGCTCCACCAGCGGAGATGAGCAGGATGAGGAGGCTGAACTCACCCCCAGGGCAGAGCAGGATGAGGAGGCTGAACTCACCCCCAGGGCAGAGCAGGTGCAAGCAGCAATATTTCCCCCCAGCTCAGAAGCCCTCACTGAGCCAGCCTCAGTGCAGGTGAAGATTTTGTTCCTTGGACAGGCACAAAGCGCTGCTCCCTGGGACCAGGGAGAGAGGACAGAGCCCCGCAGTGAGACACCCTGCACTGGCATTGCCAGCAGATTAACGATTCTGACCGCAGCTCGTCCTTGACTGAAATGGAAGCAAATCCCCAGTACAAACAAGATCTCAAAGAACACCCGTGGACAGAAGCCAAAGAGCAAGGATGATTTTCCAGCACCCTAGAATCTATTGCTTCAGTTTGTCTATACAGCTATATAAAACTAGCCATTTATCTTGTCTCTTTCTGAACAGCTTTTTATAAAGCAAATCAAAGATTCTCACAAGTGCGATCCCAGTATCATTTCTGAATGGGAAACTCAGGTCTTCTTAGGATGATTTGATAGTGTGTGATGTAATTGGCCCCTGGCTGATATCTTCATTTATTTCATGCATTTTCAGATTCCCATCAATACTGAAATCTGGCACAACCCTCGTCCTCTTGAGGGAAAGAGCTGGTAACATAAACCTGGAGGAAGAAAAAGCGAATTATCCAAAGAAGGCGTGCCCTGAACAAAAATTCCCAGTAATTTCAGGTGTCTCTTTCCACACTCCATGCTGCTGCATGCACCTTCTGTGCTGTAGCTCTCTTTAAAAGTCTGACAGAGGAAAGACATCTGGGCTAGCACCTATGTACTAAATCTGTAATACATGATTCACAAGAAAAATAAAAAGAAACAATTCACCAGATGAGCACTAAAGTAATTAAAGCCTATCAAATTGATCCTTATTGCACCATTGGTAGGAGATATCCAGACAGGACTCTATTGAATTCCCATTACCGTAACTGAAAGCATAATAATGCAGATCCACTGCCTGTTCTAAACATGGTTCTCTGAGCTTTTTCACGGCTGATCATAAAACAGACTTCCTGGGATGTCGTAAAACAATTCTTTGTTTATTTACAGGTATCAAAATACAGCCCCAGGCACAATCTGTCAGATTTCACAGAGTGTCACAAACCCCAGAATATTTGCCCAGTTTAAACGTGTAAAATAAAGATGACTCTGTTCAAATGATGGCCCAAGGGCCTGCGTGTTGTGAAGCTGACACATTTGAATTATGGGAAAACCAAAGTGTCCAGAGCTAATTAAATCCATTCATCTTGAATTTTAAATTTCGGACAGATCTGTAATGAAAATCTATTTCAGTTTCTTTCTGTTACTTATTTCAAATCTCTCTAAATGACCAGATGTTTAGAAAATCCTGGATCTGGTAACCATCATAAGGCACCAACCCTGAGAGCCCTGCACCTGCTCAGGGAAACTGATATTTGGGTAGAAACAGACAAACACAAAAACCCCCAGTTTTACAGAGCAGCAGGGGTATGGAGAGAGTGCACATTTGGAAGAATTGCATTTTATTTCTGGAGTTTGGGGAATAGGGGTGGTTTTGCTTTTACTTTGTTTCGTTTAGTTCCTCATTCAAAGAAACAGAAGCATCAAAACGCTTTAGGTTGGTCTCTGAGCAAAATCTTCCCTTTTCTTAAAATACCCAAAACACGACTCACAAGACGAAAAAGAATCGTGACAGCTCTGATAAAGAATAGATGAGACAAAGTGGAAACAACAGACACCAGCTCAGGGAAAAGCTCTCAGAACAATTATGACATGAGACCTGTGCTCCCTAAAGTTCCAGAACAGCTACGCAGACAAGACACCGGTGCTACCTAAGCAGCTCAGGAATGTGCATCTGACTGGATTCCGTCATCACCCGCAGCCATTAATCATCAGTTTGTCCAGGCCTCAGACACTGCCACTGCACCTGGATGCAGACCAAGAACTCTGCAGGGCATTCAGAGAGCCCAGAGATGCATCCACCGCAGGACCGGTGGCAGTTTCTTCCCTGAGTTACTCTCTCTACTCCAGGAATACCAGCAGTGATTACAATTGTGTTCTGTCCATCTCTCACCACGTTTAATTTGATGCCTGTAGCCCCCTATGGAAAAAAAAAAAAAAAAAACCAACAAAAAAAAGTAGGAAGGCACTTTTAAACAAGAATGGAAAATTCTCCAAGACCAATCCCTATTATTTACGTGTTTGTGTTGATCATGATTAAGTCTTAATCAGTATTTGGGACTACAGCCTTAATAATTTTTTCCCCTGTTATATAAATGATGAATGACAAATAGTCACAGGACTAAAAAGTGGATCCAATCTGTTGAAAAGTGACAGGTGGAGATTGTCTTTTGTTGTGACAAATGAGATTTCCAGTTGTGACTCTGACTTGACTGTTACCGTCTCATCAATCAGCCAGTGAAATTCCAGGCAAATGACTCCAACCCAAAGGTCAGGGGTGGCTATCACTGGTGTACTTTGTGCTGCAGAGCATTCTAAATAGTTAAATGGCTCTCTACACCTGTATGGCTTTTATTTGTAATTTATTCATGATTTTACATTAATCACTGACATCCTGACACCTAATTAGTAACACTCACAGGTAACGTGGGGTGAGAACTACCATCCCTATTTTAATAATCAAAGTTGAGACAGCAAGCTAAAATCAGGGCTTCAAAATGAAGAGTGACAGTCAGTGTTTAATTAGTTTCATCTGTACATACTCAATTCCTTTTCACTACACACAGTTCAGGCTCACTCAAAGTCAAACAGAAATTAAACCAAAAAAGCTTTCAAAAATACTTTATAGAAATGCTACAAAATTCCATTAATATATGAATAGCGTAATTTATGGTCTACGGCTTAGAAAATACTATGGAGCTCTGTCATCAGCTCTCCGTAGAAATCAGATGACTTCATTTTTGGCTCCTAAAAGCTTTGCTGCCATCCACATGCAAAGCCACAGTCTGAGGATTTAGGAGTGAGCATTTGGAAGATTTCTAAGAACTAGGCCTTCTGCCTTATTCAGCTCAGGTTTCAGGGTAGTACTTATTTAATTAGAAATTAATTTCACACTAAACCATTTTTTCCTTTCTTAATTAATGACAAAACTGTCAAGGAGATTTACCTGGGAAAACATATTTCCTATCTTTTCATCGTGTGCTGCTTTCCTTTTGTGTTATTTTGTTGTGACATGAAGTTCATCTTTTCATTTGGAAAGAAAAAGATTCCAATCATTCAACTTGAACTAAAATATTTTTGGGGTTTTTTTCAAATATCACTTTCTCCACAATTCTCAAGGTCCAGGTCATTCTGGGCTACTTTCTTTTCTTTTGCTTCAGCCAAGAAGACTCAGTTATTCACAGAGTTCTAGTGCTCTGTAACTTCCACACAAAGCTTTGTTTCCCCAGCAGAGAGATTTAAGCTCTTCAGGGAGTGCCAGGGCTTTTACACCTGGAGGCTTCTTCAAATGGGCTCAGTTGGGATCCTCCAAACACTCAACATCATAGACTTCATCTACTGTTACATCCAGAACATAGAAAATGTAAGTTAATTTTCTGACCAGGGCATTTCATTAAAAAAACCCCAAAAACCTGATACCATGCAGGTAGGCCCTCAGTTTTGATAGTGAATTTAATAGGAATTTGTTCTTTTATTTGGATCACTTACAACAGCCCTGTTTCTTAGCAACAGCGCATGGCAGAAGACTTTGACATAGAAGAAATAACAATCACCACATTCAGCAGAACAGTGAAAAGCAGGAAGAAGCAGCAAAATCAGATGTGGTTTGTCTGAGGGTTCTCCCCCCAATCCACTCACCCACATCCTCCAAGATTTCTCCACAGGAAGCATGGAAGATGGGAAAAGTTGTGCTGCCCTGGAATTGAATTTTTTTTTATTATTATTATTATTTATGGCAACAACTAATCCAAAATAATTTCATGACAGTGCTTAATGTCTAATCACAACATGTAATCTCCAAACAATGAAAAAAAACCCACAATAATAAGAATATAAACAATTACATACCTTGAGATTATTACGACTAAATGAATTCATTATGTAAAGGGCTTGGAAAAGTAGTATTTGTCAGTTGTGCAAAATTATTCATAACTTGTTTAGAACAAGGTAAATTCTAAATTGCACCACTTTGAGGTTGCCATTTTGAGCATTTCAGCACCTGTTTTAGTGAGTTTCGACAATGGAAAGCACCCTCACATCTGCCTTTTTTCTGATGGCATTTATCCTTTTTCTCAGCAGCTCATGCCAGACTCCAGTGGCGCAGAATGATTGGAAATTTTTTCTCCTCCTGTGAACAAGCGAACCATCCATCTTAACAGCAAAGATGATCACCACTCCCTTCCAGCCAGCTGGGACAGAAAGGCAGCAATTTCACTTCTGATCAGGACATTTGGCTGCAGACGAAGGTGAACACGGAATGGCTGGAAATGACTCTGTGGATCTCCATCTACACAATATCATGGAAGCTGAAGCTGCTCTCAGCTGCCATCTAATCTGTCTTCTCCCACGGACAACCCACAAAAATGCAAGAAATGTTATTTTTGCTTCAGCAAACAAAGGTTTCCTCTGAAAGCACGGTTTAAAATGACAGCACGGCCTAACCGTGCCGATAACATGGGAAGATGGCAAGTTGTGTTTTTTGGAAGATCCTGATGGATATTTCGAGCGCCAGAGTCCACACCCACCCTGAAATTCCATCACTCCAGTAGATGCTAACACTCCAGATGTGGTCAATTACATAAATGTGTGGGTTTTAATGCATTTTAGTGTATCTAAATATGCAATACATTCCTAGAGAAAGACATTTGAGGGAAAATTTAAAACGTTATATTGGTGATTTACACTACTAGGGGACTTAAAATGCTCTGAAAAAATATAACATACATAAATATTTGTATTAGGGAGCTCATACACTGAAACCAAAGTAAGAAAAACAAAGGTTGGAAGAATTATAAAACTACAGGACAGAATTAAACAGAAAAAATGACAGAATTTAAAAACTGCAGCAAAGACCACTCAAAACACTTTTAACACCTCTCGAAGCATCTGAGGATCTTTAGCCCACTCATTTATTTATGATTTCTCTTCTATTGTCAGTATCAAATGAGAATCCTGCCATGACCTTTGCCTATGAAAAAAGTCATCAATCAAAACTCACCAAAAAACCCGCACTGCAGAAGCAATAATGAAGTCTTCCTGAGGATTCACAGGCTCGGCTTTATGAAGATCCCCAAGTGTTAATACAGAAACCTTATTTTACAACTTATCCCTTATGATGTCCCAGTTAACAAAAACAACAGATAATTATTCAAAGGAATGAAGCTTCAGCTCTCGTTTCTCTCTACTGCCCACCTGACCTACTTGCTCCACTCACTACATCAAGTACCTTGCAAGCATAGATTATATGTAAAGTTTATATTTATAATGCATAAAATCGTCTTCTATTTGTCCAAGAAATTGTTTTATATGAGAGAGCCTAAATGATTATTGGAAATATATTGCAGTTTTTCCCCTGTGCTCAGAAACAAGCTGAATGTGTTACCATCTGTACTGAATTTTATTCAAAAGTGTGTGGAATACATGAGCTCTTTCTTGCCTCAGAGTTGTAACATCATTGTGACTTCTGGATGTTTTCATTCTTTCTGAGGTATCTTTTTTTTTTTTTTTT